>SOZL01001241.1:28832-65229 GCA_009733165.1 Naja naja
AATAGAATAGAATAGAATAGAATAGAATAGAATAGAAAATATGGAATGGAATGGAAAAACAAAAGCAAATATGGAATGGAATGAGCTGGAAGGAATCTTGGAGATCTTCTAGTCCAACCCACTGCTCAAGCAGGAGACCCCTATACCATTTTAGATAAGTGACTTGTCTAGACTCTTCTTAAAATCCTCCAGTGATGGAGCTCCCACAATTTCTGAAAGCCAGCTGTTCCACTGGTTAATTGTCCCACTGTTAGGAAGTTTCTCCTTAATTCCTTTTTAAGGTAGTGAATCAATCACCAGGGACTGAGTTCAAACGTGCTTGGGAAAAACACAGGTCCATCATCTGACAATTTTTTAAAAAATAAATAATTAAAATCCAATCAAATCACAAAAGTAAACTGATCATTAAGAAACAATAAATCAGAAAATTAAAACAAAAGCAAGCGAATAAAAAATAAAAAACTCAACGTACAACCCGAATGGAGCCCCAAGTTTCCACTGCTAGGCAAGACCGTTGTTAAGTTGAGTTCTGCCCCATTTTACCACCTTTCTTGCCACATCTTTTGAAGGAATCGCTGCAGTTGTTAAGTTAGGAACGCAGTCGCTAAGTGAATCTGGCTTCCCCATTGACTTTGCTTGTCAGAACGTCGCAAAAAGTGATCACGTGACCTCAGGACACTGCAAGCAGAGGAGAAGGAAGAGGAGGAGGAAGAGGAGGAGGAGGGGGGAGGAAGGAAGAAGAAGGAGAAGGAGGAGGAGGAAGAGGAGAAGGAAGATGAGGAGGAGGAAGAAGAGAACTGTGGAGTCCTTTGTGTTCTCTGAGCTTGATGTTCTTACAGACGTTTCATTACCCAATTAGGTAATTCTAGAAGAGAGTGGGGTTTGTGGAGGGGAGGAGGAGGGGGAGCAGAAGGGGAGGAGGAGGAGGAGGAGAGGAGGAGGAGGGGAGGGGGAGGAGGAGGAAGACAACTGTGGTGCCCTTGGTGCTCTCAGAGCTTGGTAGTTTTCTTGAACCCATTTCACTACTCAACTAGATAATATCACAAGGAAGGAAAGCATCCTTCAAGATTTGCTTCCGAGTCCCATGGCAAAGCAGCACAAAGATCATCCTGGAAGCCCTTTGAGGACAATCCCAGTAGACAAGGGGGCCTCTGAGGTGTGGAAGGCCAGACCAAGGTGCTGGATGCAAGAGAACATTAATCACACACGACAGGCCAAAAGCCAGAGGTGGGAACCAGCACATGGGTTAGCCTTTCCTCTTGGTGACAAACAGTGGTGGTATTCTACCAGTTCGGACCAGTTTGGGTGAGCCAGTAGTAAAAAATGCTACCGTTTGGCCGAACCAGTATTTCTTTCTTTTTTTCTCTCCCAACGATCAGCTGTTCCGATGATCAGCTGTGCCGGGATTCCCCTCACTGTCTTGCTGCTTCACCCAGGAGGCTTCCCTGAGGCCCAGGAGGCAAAATAACGGATTACGAAGGATTCTGCAAAGGAGGAGGAGGAGGAGGAGGAGGAGGAGGAAGCCATGCCCACCCAGTCACTTGGCTAAGCCCACCTAGCCACCTCCACAGAACCAGTAATAAAAATATTTGCATCCCACCCCTGGGAACAAACCATCTTTGCCATTTTCCTTCCGTTTGCAACCTGGTTCCAGGCTGAATTATGATTCCCACCACGACTCACCAACCCCCAAATCCCGGCGTATAAATCTAACATTTATTTCCCTGCTTCATTCTGTGACTCTCAAGGCCACGGCCCCCGGGGACCGGGCGAACGAAATACCATCCCATTTATTGCAAGGGAGCTCGCCTTCACTGGAGAAAGAGAGAGAGAGAGATGGACGAACAGGAGCTGCGGCACGAAGCAACATTAAGCTCTGGATTTGCATGACTTTGTTGCCGTTATTAAAGCCGCTTGAATTCCGATTCCTTCATTGTTATGAAAAGAATCTCTATGGAATCCTCCCTGCTTGCTTGAGAGAGAGGGAGAGAGAGAAAAGTGCTTTTTGTTAAAACCAACGGGTGAAAAAAATGCAAGGTGAAAACAATAAGCGACTGGAAGAAGGTTCCTTTATTTACAAAGGTTGCGTAAATTTAATTGATCCTTGTGTTCTACTTAGTGGAGCCGGCTATTCAGATCAGAAACAAATCTCTTGGTTGCTGCTTAAAGAAGCCATACCTCGGTCTGGTGTAGTGGTTGAGATACTGCTGGCCTAGAAACCAGGAGACTGAGAATTCTAGCCCTGCCTTAGGCAAGAAGGCTGGCTGGATGACTTTGGGCCAATTGCTAGGAGATGGCGAGTTTTAGCCCCAGTTTAGGCATGAAAGCCAGCTGGGTGACTTTATTTATTTATTTTATTTTATTTATGAGATTTATATGCCACCCTATCTCCCTGAGGACTCAGGGCGGCTTACAGTACTAAAACAGTACAATATAAATATTAAAAAATTAATTAAACCAGGAATCTCATAAATCAAATTAAAAATTTAAAAACAACCACTAAAACCACTAAAAGACCCTCCCCCCCCCCTCCTTCAGTCCGGGTAGGCTAGTTGGAACAGCCAAGTTTTTAGGGCACGGCGGAAGGATCGGAGGTCACAGGCCACCCGGAGCTCCAGGGGTAGTTGGTTCCAAAGGGTGGGTGCCCCCACAGAGAAGGCCCTACCCCTGGGACCCACCAACTGGCATTGCCTGGCTGACAGCACCCTGAGCAGGCCCTGCAGGTGGAAGCGTACGGATTGTCGGGAAGCTGTTATCGGCAGCTGGGTTTCCTGCAAATACCCCGGTCCAATGCCATGAAGGGCTTTATAGGTTAACACCAGCACCTTGAATCTCACCCGGAGGGCAACCGGTAAACCCATCTCCAGGGCACTGTGAAGAGAAGGACCAGGGGAGAGATGATAGCAGTCTTATTAATAACTAACTTTATCTATTTTACATATCTACATATCTATGTATCACTCTCTTAGGAGTTCTCCTATGTAATCTTCTTTTTTCAATCCATATCTCTCTTTTCCAATCACTCGTACTATCTATGCCAAATTGAGTAATAATTGGATTCTTCTTTTTCCTTCAGCTTTAGTGTGAGCATATCCATTTCTGCGCAATCTGCTGATTTTTGTAAGACTAATTCTTCTGTTGGAACTTTGAGCCCTTTCCATATTTGTGCATAATCTATTCTGGCCACTGTTAGAATGTGTAATATTATGTATTTTATCTTTTTCAGATATTGATTTTTGATTATCCCCAATAGATAAGAGTTCTGGCTTGAGTTCAATTTGATGCCCGGTAATTTCTTGTATCCAATCTTTGATTTTCGTCTAATAAGTCCTGGCCTTGGGGCATAGCCACCACATGTGGTAAAAGGTACTGTCAACTTGTTGACACTGCCAACATTTTGGGCTGGTATTTGGGTATAACTTAGCTAGTCTTGCCAGGGCTAAGTGCCATCGGTAAAACATTTTATATAAATTTTCTTTATATGTTGAGGCTGTTGTTAATTTGTAATTTATGTTCCATAATTTTTCCCATTCTTCTAAAAGGATTTCTAGTGGGGCGAGTTCTTGGTTTGGTTAGTTTATCTAAGAGTCTTCCTCGTAACAACAACCCTGCGAGGTAGTTTGGGGTGAGCGGGAAGGCTTGGTCCAAGGTCAGGCACTCCTCGATTTCCAACCGTTCATTTAGTGACCATTCAAAGTTGCAACGGCACTGAAAAAAGTGACCTAGGACCGTTTTTCAGAGTCGCAACCTTTGCCGCACTCCCATAATCAAGGGATCAAAATCCCGATGCTCAGTGACTGACTCATATTTACAACGGTAGCAGTGTTCGCGGGGTCATGTGAGTCTCCTTTTGAGAGCTTCTGACAAGGAAAGTCAATTGGGAAAGCCAGAGTCACTTCACCGGGTTGCTTACATATCAACAGCAGTGATTTGCTTAACAACAGTGGCAAGAAAGGTCGTAAAATGGGACAAAACTAACAAATGTCTCCCATTAACCACAACAATTTTTGGTCTCAACCGTGGTCGTTAAAGGGGAGGACTAAATGTAAAACTCCACATTGTGTAACAAGGAAATGGGAGTAGAAATAAAAAGAATGTGTGTGTGTGTGTGCATACACACACACTGACACACACACACACACACACATGTACATACACACACAGTGTTTCCCCGAAAATAAGACCCTGTCTTACATTTATTTTTGCCACCAAAAAAGGCACCAGGTCTCATTTTCGGGGAATGTCATCCACTGACTAATCTCACTTGTAAGCATTGCCCCGACCTGCTTTTTGCTGTCAAAGGCCTTCAGGAACTTCTTCTGATGCCGGCAAGGCTTTCCCGAAGGCCTCTGCAGCCCATAACAGAGCTCTGGATCGATCCAGAGCTTCTTCGTTATCAGCTACAAAGGCCTTTAGGAAAGTCTTGCCAGCCTTGCCGGCTGCAGAAGAAATGGGCTGGCAAGGCAGGTGTTGCGGTGTGCGAGGCCTGGCTACAACTGTCCAAAGGTAAGTAATAGGACAACTCCACCCCCCTAATCCCACTTAATTTTTACCCATGCACTCTGGAGTGGACGGGATCTTAATTAGGGCTTATTTGGGGGCAGGGCTTATATTGGGTGCACGTGTAAAATCAAGCTAAGACTTACTTTCAGGGTAGGCTGTATTTTCGGGGAAACGGTATATATATATATTACACTTACACACACACACACACACATGAACTTTGTTCTAGGTTTCTTGAGTAATGCCAGGGGCATCTCCACGAACGTGCCAAGGCTCTCGTCCGATTTGTTTGCTTTATGGCACACATAAATATCAAGTGCCGAGGAGTCTTTGTGTCACCTTGGACCTCAAGAATAGCAGAGTTTAAACATGTAATCAAACATCATTAAACTCGATTCAGGAGCTCATTAAAAAATGAAAAGTGTACTTCTGTCAACAGGAGAACGTTCGTTATTTCTTTTCGGATTATATGCAGAAGCAGTTCTCAGCTGACAATCATTCGTTTAGTGACGGTTCGAAGTGACGAGGTCACTGAAAAAAATGCAACTTATAACTGGGTCCACTCACTTATAACCATTGAAAAATCCCCATAGTCATGTGATCAAGATTTAGGAGCTTGGCCACTGGCATGCATAGGGAGTACATGATTGAGGCCCAAAATTAATGCTGTTAAGTGAGAAATATGTTCAGGGGGGTTTGCCCCATTTTACGACGTTTCTCGCCGCTTTTGTTAAGTGAATTGTTGTGGTTGTTAAATTAATAGCACGGTTGTGAAGCAAATCTGGTCTCCCCATTGACTTTGCTTGTCAGAAGGTCCCAAAAGGCGATCACGTGACTCTGGAACATTGCAACCATCATAAATGTGAGTCAGTTGTGAAGCATGCAAATGTAAAACACGTGACCATGGGGAGGCTGCAATGGATGTAACTATGAAAAATGGTCCGTAAGTCACTTTTTCAGTGCAGTTATCAACTTTGAACGGTCGCTAAAGGAACTGTTTTAAGTTGAGGACTACCTGTATAGAAATATCTAGTAATATGTGCATTTGTGGAATCGCTTCACTGATGCATTTATGGGTTGCCAGTTTCATTTAGAGTAAATTTAGATATTTTAATTTTAAATTTACATATTATAGATAGATATAGATAGACAGACAGACAGAGATAGACAGAGAGGATAGATATAGATAGACAGATACAGATATAGATATAGATATAGATAGGATAGATAGGTAGGTAGGTAGGTAGGTAGATAGATAGATAGATAGATAGATAGATGATAGAGATAGGTAGGTAGGATGGATGGATGGATGGATGGATGGATGGATGGATGGATAGACGGACAGACAGACATAGATAGACAGACGATAGATAGATAGATAGATAGATAGATAGATAGATAGATAGATAAAGAAAGAGTAGGTAGGTAGGTAGGTAGGTAGGTAGAAAGATAGATACAGATAAATAGATAGGATAGATAGATTGATAGATCTAGATGGATGGATGGAGAGATAGAGATAGAGATATAATATATATATAGATATAGATACAAACATACAACCACATATGTATACATAATGTTACATACATAATATGCATTGGTAATATTATCTGACTAATGGGTATTTAATATCCTTTTAATATTTTAATTTTGCATCTGTGAAAACAGGAAAGTATTTTACTACATACTCGTATCCATATGGAAGAAAGTTGGAAGTAACTTTTTAAACTTATTTTTGCTTGGGTTGTTGTTTTTCATGTCCCTTGCTAAAGTTTCCGTATTTTCCCCTCATGCTGTGATTTTGTATTTAAATTGTTGTTGTTGAAACTGAATTTAAAAAAAAAAAGATAATAAAACCTTTTCTATTTTTTTAAAGGGAACAGCTAGAGCTTTGAGTTCCGGAGTAGTGACTATAACAAAAAACAATGTAAGAAACCGGTGCCTCCGATCAGCACATTCTGTCCTGGGTTATGACATGTGATGCTCACTATGGGCATTACGACCTGTTCTAAATTTAGTCCCTGGTACAGCCAAAGCCAAGACCGCTGTAAAAACTTTCTACTTGGAACAAGTCTCTCTTTTTCGTCCATTAATGTCCATTCTCTGGAGACAGACACAAACGTGAAGGGATAAGCAATAGCAATAGCACTTAAGACTTATATACTGCTTCATAGTGCTTTTCAGCCCTCTCTAAGCGGTTTACAGAATCAGCCTCTTGTCCCCAACAATCTGGGTCCTCATTCTACCGATCTCGGAAGGATGGAAGGCTGAGTCAACCTTGAGCTAGTTAGGATTGAACTCCTGGCAGTTGGCAGAATTAGCTTGCAATACTGCATTCTAACCACTGTGCCGCCACAGATGGATGGATGGATGGATGGATGGATGGATGGATGGAAGGAAGGAAGGAAGGAAGGAAGGAAGGAAGAAAGGAAGGAAGGAAGGAAGGAGGGAGGGAGGGAGGAAGGGAGGGAGGGAGGATTAGCAATAGCACTGTAAATTGCTTAGAGAGGGCTGTAAAGTGGTATATAAGTCTTATACCACTTTACAGCCCTCTCTAAGTGGTTTACAGAGTCAACCTGTCCCCCCAATTTTGGGTTTTCATTTTATGACCTTGGAAGGATGGAAGCTCGAGTCAACCTTCAGCCAGTCAGAATCAAACTGCTGGCAGTTGGCAGAATTAGCCTGCAAAACTGCATTCTAACCACTATCCCATGAAGGAAGGAAGGAAGGAAGGAAGGAAGGAAGGAAGGAAGGAAGGAAGGAAGGAAGGAAGGAAGGAAGGAAGGAAGGCAGGCAGGCAGGCAGGCAGGCAGGCAGGCAGGCAGGAACTAGCAATAGCACTTAGACTTCTATACCATTTTACAGCCCTCTCTAAGTGGTTTAGAGTCAGCCCCTTGCCCCCAATAATCTGGGTCCCCGTTTTACCAATCTTGGAAGGACAGAAGGATGAGTCAACCTTGAGCCTGGTGAGATTCAATCTGCCAAATTGCAGACAGCTGGCAGTCAGCAGAAGTAGCCTGCAGTACTGCATTCTCACCCTCACCACCATTCAAAGTTGCGATGTTGCTGAAAAAAGTGACTTACAATCATTTTTCAGCCTTAATGACTGTTGCAGAACCCCTATGGTCACATGACCAAAATTCAGATTTTAAATTTAGATCATCAAAATTTACAACTATCTCACTTAGCACCAGAAATTTGGGCCCCCGATTGTGGTCTTAAGTCAAGGAAGGTAACCAGATGTGGTATTCAGCAGGTTCTGGCCAGTTTTGGAGAACCGGTAGCAGAAATTTTGGGTAGTTCAGAGAACTGGCAAATCCCACCTCTGACTGGCCCCGCCCCCATCTATTCTCCGCCTCCCAAGTCCCAGCTGATTGGCTGGGTCTTCTCTGGTTGCCCTGCACAGGAGAACAGAACTGGAAAGCAGGCTAGTGGGGTGGGGAGGGAATGGGGATTTTGTAGTAATCTTCCCCTGCCACGCCCACCAAGCCATGTCACACCCACCAAACCACGCCCACAGAACCAGTAGTAAAAAAAATTTGAATCCCATGCACAGTGGGGCTCTTCCGGGCAACCTCTCGCGTGCCGGCAGAAGTGGCTCTGTGTGCCGCTTCCAGCACACATGCCATAGTTTCACCATCACAGGCATATGCTCTTCCTAGTTTCACAATAGAGTCGACCAGATTGGTTAAAGATTTAATGGCTATAAGGACACAAAGGTTCACTTTAATTGCGATTACAAGTAGTCCTTGGCTTACAATTAGTTATTTACAACTGACCTTCTCCCAAAGCTACTTACGACCCCTGGTTTCCAAATCAGAGATTCTGCAGAACCCCACAGCCCTGTGCAGAAAATTTGGATAAATTCATCCTTTACGATCAACCATGGATAAGCCGCCACTGAGGCTATTTATTACTCAAAGATTACGTATAGTTGTTTATTTTTGTTGTTGTCATTTTAGGGACTCTGTTTATTAAGGAAAACCAGGCTGTTTGGCTAATCCCACTTGCAAATGTAAAAAATATAGTTTAATTCAGTTATGGCAGCAAAACTTGTTGGATAAAAATAAATAAATCAGCCTGTATCGGAAGACCAAGACTCAAAGCAAGCAAATAAAGTTTTCTGTGACTCTGAGAAAGTTGTCAAGCCATTGATGCCTGTTACAATTTTTTAAAATACATCCAGCGTGCATGTGAACACATGGGCAAGTACCGTGTTTCCCCGAAAATAAGACACTGTCTTATATATTTTTTGGCTCCCAAAAACACACTAGGTCTTATTTTCGGGGTAGGTCTTATATATTTATGGTGCCAAATAGTGGGTGTGAGTGTGTAGGGGGGTGTTTCGAGGTGCAGTTGCTCCCTGAAAAGTCTTCCTGGAACTGGAGATTTACACTAGGTCTTATTTTCGGGGTAGGTCTTATATTAGAGCAGGTTTAGAAAATAGTGCTAGGTCTTACTTTCAGGGTAGGTCTTATTTTCGGGGAAACACGGTATGTGCACACAGGGACGTGCTCGGACTCCAGAATCAAATGGCTTCTATTCAGCGATTTTGTGCAAAATAAAAAATGAAGGGAGCCAATAAGTTACAAATGACTGAGGTTTTTTTATTATTCAATTTGCAGATGCTTAGAAATGAGGGATTGTATTTAGATGGGGTCACGGGGTCAAATAGATACAGCAACCAAAATTATCAGTCTCGCCTGCGTCTCTCACTAAACCTCTGTGTGAACCGGCGACGGGTTCCCCAACACCTCTAACTATTTCATATTTGAAGCCTCTACTTAATCTCTGATTTCTTTGCCCTCCCATGAGTAAATCTGCAACTCTGGGACACTTCGGAATATCATGATACTGGAAAGAAGTTGGATAAACCCAATGAAGATATGAAATACCAGTGCAATCCCTTTCCAAGAGAAGAGAAAAAATGTAAACAAGAATACCATACATTTCTTCTTTTTTTTTTCCTTTCTGTCTCTTCTTTCTTCCTTCCTCCTCCTCCTTCCCTCTCTTTTTTTTTTTCCTTTCCTTTTTCCTTCCTCCTTTTTCCTTCCTCCTTCTTTTTTCTTCTTCTTCCTTTCTCCCTCCTCATTTTTTCCTTTTCTTTCTTCCCTTTCCCTTCCTTTTCTTCTTTTCCCGCCCCCTTTTTTCTTGGTTTCTCCTTTCCTTCCCTTTCCATTTTTCTTTCCTCCTTCCTTACTTCCTTTTTCCTTCTCCTTCTCCTTCCATTTCCTTTTTCTTTTCTCTGGTTCTTCCCATCCCTCTTTCCTTTCCTTTCTTTCCCTTTCCTTTCCTTTCCTTCACTCACTCATTCACTCTCTCTCTTTCCTTCCCACACCTTCCCTCCCTCCCTCCCTTCTCTTACTACCTCAAATCTAAACTGGAAGTCAAAGAGTAAATTTGAAAAAAATATTAAGTGCTTCAACTCCAGGTTCGGTTTTTGAAAGAGGCCAGGCATTCTGATAATATAGTGTATAACAGATCTCCCCTAAAGATTGAAAAGTGGGAAGGAACTTCACGGATCTAGTCAAACTTCCTTGTCCATTTTCAAGAGAGCTACGACAACTTTTAAGACTTGTAGACTGCAATTCCCAGAATTCCCCAGGCAGCCATGCTGGCTGAGGAATGCTGGGAGTTGAAGTCCACAAGCCTTAAAGTAGCCCAGGTTGGAGACCCCTAGAATAGATGAACTACTTAGAGCATGGCTGGCTGAGGAATGCTGGGAGTTGAAGTCCACAAGTCTTAAAATAGCCCAGGTTGGAGACCCCTGGAATAGATGAACTACTCAGAGCATGGCTGGCTGAGGAATGCTGGGAGTTGAAGTCCACAAGTCTTAAAGTTGCCATGTTTGCAGACTTCTGATCTATTCCATCCACTCCGTGGTCTGTTATGCATTCCCTTGGCCGCTCATGTGACTTTTATGGCTTTCAAGAATCACAAGATGAGCAGATGACTACCATGGCAAAAACTTTTCCATTGTCACAAACGACATAAGTGTCTTGCATTGCAAGAGAACAAATAATCCTCTCCTTTGTTAGCACCAGACATTTCTTTAAATGTTGCCAACAGGGAATAAATCCCCAATTATCTCTGGATAGGATGTCTAAAATATTATTTGGCTGGGGAAAAAAAAACCACCATGGAATTTGAGAGATTTTCTTGCTTCCGTTCATTTTGGGGGTAACAACTAAATGAGTGTTCTGTAGAATTCAAACTTATTCAAAATCCTAATAATAACAAGACTGCTCTATTATGAATGTTTAATTTTCTTCCCCCTGAGGCAAAAATGTTTCTTTTTCATTTCTTTTATATTAATTCTACTTCAGTTTTTTTCTTCACAATGTTCATATCTCATTCTACTGCAATCTGGGGCGGGGGGACTTTAACTCTCTAATGCAGATAAGCCCTTGAGTTACAATCATTCGTTCAGTGACCATTCAAAGTTACAACGGCACTGAAAAAAGAGACTTATGACTGTTTTTCACATTTACAACTGTTGCAATCATGTGACCAAAATTCGGACACTTGGCAACTGACTCATATTTATGACGATTGCAGTGTCCTGTGGTCATGTGATCATCTTCTGACACCTTCCGGCAAGTAAAGTCAATGGGGACATGTCATGCCCTTGTTGGAGTCTGATTCTGAGGGGGAGATTGAGCAGCTGACAGGGAGTGGGAGTGTGGCTCCGGTGGCTGTCGAGGAAACTGGGGAAGGGCACAGTCCAGCTGGGCACTCAGAGAAAGACCCAGGCCCACCCCCTCTTCATCCTAGGGCACACACAGGGAGGAACGGAGAAGGGAGCAACGTGGCTTATGGGAGAGAAAAGGGCCCTGATCCCTTTCATTAGCTGCAGCTGGGAGAACAGGATATAAGAGGGGTGTTTGCACACAGCTCCTTGCTGGAAGCAAAGCGTGCATTATCTTGTCGAGGCTTATCTGGGTTTTGGCATCCTCCCAACTGTGGTTGCTGCATTATCTTGTGAAAGTCTGCAATTTATCATCCTGCCTGCCGTGTTAATTACTTCAGTGTGGTTTGTCTTGGTTATTTTACTTCTAATTATCTTTACTTTGGGTTCGGACTGCATTTACTCCCTTTGTAGACTGTTTTTGGAGGAGTTTGATATCCAGCCGAAGATAATTGGACATTGGAGCCCAAGTTGGAGGCATTAAAGGGAATTTATTCTACTTTGTGACTTTGTTATTTTTGTGTCACGCCCCGGGTCATCAAAGGAAGCCAGATTCGCTTAACAACCATGTTACTATCTTAACAAACGCTAAATGAGATAGTTGATAGGGAAGTTTTGCCCCATTTTTCTGAACTTTTTTTGTTAAGTGAATCACTGTGTTTGTTAAAATAGTAATATGGTTGTCAAGCGAATCTGGCTTCCTGTGGTGACCTGGGGTGTGACACAAAAAATATTGGCCTCAATTGTGGCCATAAACCAAGGGCTGCCTATATTGATAGATATTACTTGTAGAAATGGAAATTCCTTTTTAGAGGATTCATCTGAATCTTGATTTTTGCAGTGCTGCATTACCAATTCTCAGCAGACTTCAAAATAAATAAATCACTAAAATCTGCATCATCTCTTAAATTATAATTTGAAGTATTATTCAATCTGAACTCTGAAATATAAGCAGCATGGAAAACTGAGTGGGTGGGGGAAAAGACCACAATTAGTAATGGGGTCATTGGGAGTTGAGTTATCATCTTCATTTAACAACCACATAATCCCTTGTGGGGTGAAGTCTGGGCAACTGAATGGAGCTAGCAGAATGTTTTAATGGCCAGATGCTCTTCCTGTTGCCAATGAGGAGTTTTGGTTGGCAGATATATACTCATTGTGCCCAGACAGAGAAATATCTGCCTCTATCTAGGATCAAACTCATAGCCTCCCGATTGTGAGGTGGGCGCTCCACCTCTAGGCCATGGCACGACTCCTGGGAGTTGACATATAAGTTTAATAAAATAAATAAATAACAACAGAAGTTCTGGGTTGAACTTTGATGTTCTCCGAGTTTGGTTGTTTTCTTGCAGACATTTCAAACCAGAGTAAGTAATATCATCAGTGTCCTGATACAGATAGCCCTCGACTTATGACACAATTGGGAATTTCTTGCTGCTAAACAAGGCAGCTGTTAAGTGAGTCACGCACCCAATTTTGCAACCTATTATGCTTCGGTTGTTAAGCAAATCACTGCCATTGTTAAGTCAATCATGCGGTGGTAAATCAAGAACGACCTGTAATTTTCTAAATCATTTTTTGAGGCTATCTCATCTCTTATTTCAATTCAGTAGTTGGAGCAGTGGGGTTGTACAATGAGCCAAAACACACAGTTATATAGGTAGTCCTCAACTTACAGCCACAATTGAGCCCAAAATTTCTGTCGCTAAATGAAATGTGCTAAGTGAGCTTTGCCTCATTTCTTGCCATAGGTGTTAAGTGCATCACTGTAGTTAAGTTAGTAACACAGTTGTTAAGTGGACCTGCTTTCCCCATTGTCTTTGCTTGCCAGAAGGTCACAAAAGGGGATCATGTGACTCCGGGACACTGCAGCCATCATAAATATGATCAGTTGACAAGCGCCTGAATTTTGATCATGTGATCATAGGGATGTTGCAAAGTATGAAAAATGATCATGAGTCACTTTTTTCAGCGCCATTGTAACGTTGAACAGTCAGTAAATGAAAGGATGTAAGGTCACCTGTAGTTGATGGGTTGGAGAGTGTCGGCTCCTGCATGAGAAAATCTGCATTCTGATTGGTTGTTGTGGGGATGAAGGGAGTGTTTCCCTTTTTCCCGCCTTTTTCTTCTCTCTGCCCTCTGTGCTCTGTCATTTACCTCATGGTTTACCTCATGATGTAGTGATGTGTCTGACTATCTAGTTTGCTATAGACAGAGATGTAAAATATAGTTATTTATATAAAACTACAAGTTGGTGTCAGCGTCTCCAACTCCATTTGGATACCAGCTACGCAATTCCTTGACATAAAAGATTCAGTCTTGCAGTGACCCATTGTTCTTTATCTTTCTTTTATTTGAAGTTTATTATAATATAAAATACAAATAGAAAGATAGTAGCTGGAGCAGTGGGATGGTGCAATGAGCCAGAACACACAGTTATAGTTGATTGATTTGAGAATGCTGGCTACTGCGTGAGGCAATCTGCGCTGTGATTGGTTGCTGAGGCCATGGAGGGGGCGTTTCCCTTTTTCCCCGCCTTTTTCTTCTGTGTGCCCCTTTGTGCTCTGATTTACCTCATGATGTAGTGATGTTCCTGACTATCTAGTTTGCTGTAGATAACTACAAGTTCGTGTCAGCGTCTCTGACTCTATTTGGACACCAGCTGCGCAATTCCTTGACATCCTTCCCTTCTTTCCTGCCCCGTAATCGCCAAACAATCGCTGAATAAAGGAAAACGACACTCCTAATTGTTCCACAGACCTCTCACTGTTCTGATTATCGAACCTGGAATATCTGCAACCCCAAACATTTTGTGTGGCTTCAGGGCCTCCAAAGCAACGTCTTCTCCACCCTGCTTTTAAACCATTCCTGCTGGGGATTCAAGGACTTCTCAACCGAAAAGCACCAGGTTGTTTTACAGCTGGGTGAGGAAGGAACCTTCAGACATCTGAGGGTAGCCGGTCCTGTTTTTCTAGTTAAGCATTAACTTTGCATGAGATCAGCCTGCAACACACTGGCTAATGAATAAATCTCCAGGAGACGTGATCCAAAGAGTGAGCAGGAATGGAGAAGGATTTCAGTCTCTGGAAACAAGGGCAAGCTAAGATCATTAGGAGGAAGGAGGAGAAGGAGAAAGAGAAGGAAGAAGAAAAGGAGGAAAAGGAATGGACAGAGAATAATGGGAGTTGGAAGGGACCTTGGAGGTCTTCTAGTCTAACCCTCTGCTCAAGCAGGAAACCCCTATATCATGTCAGACAAGGGGTTGTCCGATCTCCTCTTAAAAGCCTCCGGGGGAAGGAGGAGGAGGACGAAGATGATGACTGTGGGGTACTTTGTGTTCTCTGAGCTTGGTGATTTTCATACAGAGACATTTCATTACACAATTAGTTAATAACATCAGTGCTAGAAGGGAGTGGGGTTTATGATGGGGGGAGGGGGAGGGGAGGAGGAGGAGGAGATCACTAAATGAATGGTTGTAAATTGAAGACTACCTATATCAGAGATCTCTCCATCCCTCCCTCCCTAAATTTGCTTTGTAGAAGAGAAGGAGCAGCCCAGACAGGATTGGGCCATTCTTCAGCCGACATACGGATGACTGCTTTAAGAAGGACCTCCAAACCATCTTGAGACCCCCATAAGATGAAACAAGGCAGCCCCCTCCCCCCCTCAAGACTGTCTCTAAACCACACCGCACCTATTGGATTCCCACTGGAGGAATGAAAGACGAAACTTGAGCCCTTTGCATATCTCATCCCCAAAAAGCCATTAAAAAAAAAAAACAACACCTAGCATTTGACTACACAGATGTGTGAAGCTTTCCTAATAATTTGCCTGGTCTTTCAAGAGGAAAGCATCATCTGCTCGGGAGCCGTCATCATTAGACGTGTCAAAAACAGAATTCAGATAAAGCAGGCGCGAGAAATGCAATCAAGCTCAAAAGAAACACCATGGCAACCATTCACTTATAATACAAGGAGGGCTGGAAAAGGAGAGCAGGCAAGAGTCTGGCATTTCGCCTCGTACAGATGTGAGCTGAAAGGAAAGAGGTACATCTGAATACACCAAAGAGGCTGTTAGAATTGACCCCGAAATGGTTGGATTCTCCCACAGGAATGCAATTTTTGCAAGCGGAATAAATTATTGCCAGCTCAGCAAAAAAAAAACAAGACCCGTTTCTTTATCTGTCCAATTCTGGATTTCATGTCAAGGAGGGGAGTGAAGATAGCTTTAAAAAGCAAGAAGTCTGATTTCCACATTCCAACCTAATTCTTGGGTCCTCCTTTGATATCATCAAGGACCCCTAAATAAACCCGTGGAGAATCCCAATTAAAAGCTAAACAAACTCCCTACATTTTGTATCCGTGGTACACGTATTTTTGGTGTGCAAGATTTTTATTTACCATTTATTTATTAAATTTATATGCGGCCCATCCCACTCTTAGGTGACAATACTCTGATCAGTCTGACTCTTCAACCTTTAAAGGTCTTCATAACCTAAATTTCGACTGCAAAATTTAATTAGGTGTGCATTTATACAAGTAGTCCTTGACTTACGACCACAACTGAGCCCCACATTTGTGTTGCTAAGTGAGAAATTTGCTAAGAGAGCATTTCCCCATTTTACGACTTCTCTTGCCACCTTTGTTAAGGGAATCACTGCAGTTGTGAAATGATTAACACCTTTGTTAAGTGACTTTGTGTGTCAGGAGGTCACAAAAGGTCCATCATAATGACCCCAGGCTATATTAACCGTCATAAATATGAACCAGTTATTAAGTATGCGAATGTAAATTACACGACCATGAGGATGCTGCAACGGTCATAAATGTGAAAAAAATGGTCATAAGTCACTTTTTTCAGTGCCGTTTGAACGGTCGCTAAACAAATTGTTGTTGAGGACTAACCTGTACTAGCTGAATTATTATTTTTTGCCCTCCACATCATTTTTAACAAAACCTAGCACACTCTTAGCAAAACTTCCTGTGTAGGGCGTTCTTCACAAAAACACCTCTGAGAAACAGAAACTGAAACCCAACAAAATCTGATTTTGGGTCATTGAATATCATATTTTCCACTGACGCACTGCTCAAAGGTTATATTTGGGATGATGCGTGTAGTTTGCGCTCAGGACTCCTGATTTATCATCCATTTTCTAAATTTTAGCATTCAAATAGGTATTTCATTATTACTGGGATGCACAAATGAACTGATTTTAATCCATTTTCACAAACCAGCTTATTAGAAGTGTGAATACAGAGAGGTGTAGGTCTCCATTCAATTGGCAGTGCATGTGCGGAAGTTAGGCTAAGTATTTGTATTTTAAAATTATGGGTAGCCCTCTTGTAGTGACTGCCTAGTTTAGAGACCTTGACCATAACGGAGATGAACAAGTTAATTTGCCACCAATCCTCACATTTATGACCTTCACAGGTTTGCAAAGGAAAGCTGAAGTCAGATCAGGAGCTCAGCTGCAATTTCACTTAATGATGGCTTCGCTTCATGATTCAATTGCTGGTCCCAAAACTGTGGTTACTAAAAAAGGACTACCCCTATTGGTTTCATTATAGACAGTTTGAGATTGTGGTTAAGGAGCTGGCCAATCAACCAGGAGACAGTGAGTTCTAGCTCTGCCTTAGACATGAAAGTTGACTTGGTGACTTTGGGCCAATCAACCAGGAGGCAAATTCTAGTTCCACTTCAGGCACGGAAGTCAGCTGGGTGACACTGGGCCAATCAACCAGGAGACAGTGAGTTCTAGTCCCACTTTAGGCATGAAAGCCAGCTGGGTGACTTTGGGCCAATCAACCAAGAGACAGTGAGTTCTAGTCCCATTTTAGGCATAAAAGCCAGCTGGGTGACGCTGGGCCAATCAACCAGGAGACAGTGAGTTCTAGTCCCACTTTAGGCATGAAAGCCAGCTGGGTGACGCTGGGTCAATCAACCAGGAGACAGTGAGTTCTAGTCCCATTTTAGGCATAAAAGCTAGCTGGGTGACTTTAGTCCAGTCCCTCTCTCTCTTTCTGCCCAATCCATCTCATAGGTTTGTTGTTATTATGGAGAAAAATAGGAAGAGGAGGGAATAATACATGTGTGTTTGCCACCTCGAGTTATTTATAAAATTATAGAAGTGGGGACGTAAACAAAATAAAGACAAAATAAATCATCCCCAATTGAGGCTCCTCACCTCCTTGAAATCCAGTTGCGTTCCTACAAATTTAAATGGCCATGGCCCCCAGACAAAGGATTCTATGCACGTCCATCCCACCCCTTTGCAAAGTTCGGGGCAGGGGGCTAGAAAACTGGGAAAACATGACATCTGGGAAAGGAAAATGGTTTCTGCAGAGGAGGAAGGAAAAACCACATCAAAAATGAGCAGCAGTACAGCAACTAAGGGTGGGTTGCCTGCAGATCTCCAACCTAGCAATTAGTTGCAGAAGCAATTATGTTCTCTCTTCACCTTTCTTTCCCCCCACAGCCCAAAGGCACCCCTCCATCTGCAAGCGAAGGTTAACTCTTCACTTTCTCGGTTTTCCTTTCCGTGCGCGGAGCAGGCAGCTGAGCAGAAACAGAATGGTAACCGCAAGAAGGACATAAAAAGAGAAGAGAAACGGCTCCGAGGTGAGGGGCAGAAATAATTTCCTTGGAAATACCCAGATACCGCAGAAGAAAGCCAAATGTCTTTTTGTTATACCGTGTTTCCCCAAAAATAAGACAGGTTCTTATACTAATTTTTGCTCCAAAAGACGCATTAGGGCTTATTTTCCAGTTAGGTCTTATTTTCAGGGAAATACGGTTCCAACTGCAGCCGTCTGGCTGACAATCAGAACTGGGGCTTATTTTGGGGGTAGGGCTTATATTATGAGCATCCTGAAAAACCCATGCTAGGGCTTATTTTCCAGTTAGGTCTTATTTTTGGGGAAATACAGTTCCAAATGCGGCCGTCTGGCTGACAACCTGAACTGGGGCTTATTTTCAGAGTAGGGCTTATATTACAAGCATTCTGAAAAACCATGCTTAGGGCTTATTTTCCAGTTGGGTCTTATTTTCAGAGAAACAGAGTAGGATAGGTGGTCCTCAACTTACGGCCACCCACCAAGCCCGAAATTTACACTGCTAAGCAAGACAGTTGTTAAAGTGAATTTTGCTCTATTTGGCAGCCTTTCTGGCCACTGCTGTTAAATGAATCACTGCAATTGTTAAGTTAGTTACATGGCTGCTTAAGTGAATCATTTTTTTCAGCTTTTTTCTTCCCGTTTGAACTCTACAGAGTTCCAAAACATTGCTAAGGCCTTATATCAAAGCCAGGCAGAAAAGTTCATTGTTTAATTTTTTCATTATCATCCCAGCAAACGTCCAATAAAAGAGCGAAGAATCTCCCAACAGGGCTGGTGAACCAGAACAATTAGCAATGCCAATTGTGTTTCCTTGCTCTTCCCTCTCTGTAGCCAGTTAAACACAGGTAGTCCTTGACTTACAACCATTTGCTGAGTGAGCGTTCTGAGTTACAGTGGCACTGAAGAAAGGGATGGATAACCCATCCTCACAATAATGACAAATACAGCATTTCCATGATCAGGGGCTTTATTTTCAGGCAGTCCTCAACATACAACCATAATGGAGCCCAAAATTTCTGTTGCTAAGTGAAACATTGGTTTTTACGACCTTTCTTGCCACACTGATTAAGTGAATCACCACAGCTGTTAAGTTAGCAGCATGGTTGTTAAGTGAATCTGGCTTCCCCACATGATCTGGGGATGCTGCAGCCATCACAGATATGAGTCAGTTGCCAAAAGTCCACATTTGGATCACGTGAGGGATGCTGCAATGGTCGTAAGTGTGAAAAAATGGTCATGTCCATTTTTGCAGTGCCGTTTCAACTCTGAACTGTCACTAAATGAACTGCCATAAGTCAAGGACTACCTATACGAGGGTGAAGCAACCCCCAAGAATCATGTGATTGCCATTTGTTACCACCCCAGCCACCTTGTGACTAGCATAGTCAGTGTCGGAACTCAGACTCACTTAACGTAATTCGGATTCACTATGTAATTCACTTAATGACCGCAACAATTTGCTCAACTGTGGCAAAAAAGGTGATAAAATCAGGAACCACTTAATTGCCCTGCTTAACAACAGAAATTTCTATCCCCACTGTGGCCATAAGTTGACAACAACTTGTAAAAATTCCAGCGCACTTTTAAAAAATCATGGCGTTTAGCCTCCATTAGTTATGAGATCTCAACAGAAGGAAAGTAAATAAATAAATTCTGGGATTTACAAAAGACCAGAGGTGGTGTTCAGCAGGTTCTGACCAGTTCTGGAGAACCAGTAGCGGAAATTTTGAGTCGTTTGGAGAACCGGCAAATACCACCTCTGAATGGCCCTGCCCCCATCTCTTCTCTGCCTCCCATTGAGTCCCAGCTGATTGGCTGGGTCTTCTTTGGTTGCCCTGCACAGGAGAACGGAGCTGGAAAGCAGGTTAGTGGGGTGGAGAGGGAATGGAGATTTTACAGTATCCTTCCCCTGCCATGCCCAACAAGCCACGCCCAACAAGCCACACCCACAGAACCGGTAGTAAAAAAATGTGAATCCCACCACTGCAACAGAGGCAGTAATTTCACACAAAACTTTGCCAAAGAGAGAGACAACATATCTATCTACACCCATCCAGCAAACATTAGAAGTCACCCCAGGAGAGAAAACAAAACCAGGGTGAAAGAAAGGAAGGAGGAAGAAAATTTTTCAACTAACATCATCATCATCATCATCATCATCATCATCATCATCATCATTATTATTTATTCGATTTGTATGCCGCCCTACTCCCTAAAGACTCAGGGTGGCGAACATTAAAGCAGAGCAAATTTACAATAAAAAACAATTAAATAAAACAAGCCGAATACATTAAAACATTAAGAAAACGTTAAGAAAAATTAAAACCCAAGCCCCCCACCCCGGGTCATTCCAGGCCAGCCTGTTGAAACAACCACGTCTTCAGGTCTTGGCGGAAGGAGCGAAGGTCAGGGGCCAAACGGAGATCCACGGGGAGCTGATTCCAAAGGGCAGGCGCTCCCACGGAGAAGGCCCTAGCCCTGGGAACCGCCAGCCGACATTGCCTGACCGACGGTATCCCAAGGAGGCCCCTCCTATGAGAGCGAACAGGGCAATCGGAAAGTGATGCTGGCAGGAGGCGTTCCCACAAGTACCCTGGACCCAAGCCATTTAGGGCTTTATACGTTGTTACTAACACCTTGAAGGCGACCCAGGAGACAACCGGCAACCAATGCAAGCCACGCAGGAGGGGTGTAACATGGGAGTATTGGGATACTCCCATCACAGCCCGCGCGGCCGCATTCTGCACCAGCTGTAATCTCCGGGTCATCCGCAAGGGCAGCCCCATGTAAAGAGCGTTGCAGTAGTCCAGACGGGAAGTAACGAGCGCGTGAGTGACCGTGCGTAGGGCATCTCGCTGCTGCCAGACTCTGAAGGCTCTGAAGGCAGCACCTCACTCCCAGATGGTCCTGGCCCCATCTCTGCATCGGATGCAGGACCCTCATCCGAGTCCTCTCCAGACTCCCTGACTGGTCCCTGTTCTTCCCCACTGTCTGCTTCGGTTGCCGTCTGCATCGGCTGCCAGCGAACCACAACACCTTCTGATAAGTCAAGGGGGGGCAGGTTCACTTAATAACCATGTTACTAACTTAACCACTAGCAAACTATTCACTTAGCCACTCTGGTATGGGAAATCGTAAAAGGCCCCAAAATCAACTTAACAATGGTTTCATTTAACCACAGACATTTTAGGCTCTACTGTAGAATTTGGAAAATGTGCTGCCAGGTTACTGTTGATTTGTGGCTACCCCCAGACCAACATTGGGTCTCCTACTATATAGATCATACCTCTCACCCATCCAGCTTAGGGAAGGGGCATCCATGCATCTGGAGATAGGTCAAAAATCAAGATGTTAGTTACAACTGCCTGATCAAAGTCGCCATCTTAAAATCTGCTTTCTTCACTGATTGGGACTGGAAGTTCTAAACCAAAATTAAACTCACTTTATCTATATATATATAAAAGTGAAATACCATTCACGCATCATCACAAAATCTCCACAACCGTAAAGCCTACAAGCTTGATATTTAGCACATGTGTTCCTCTTGGCTTCTAAGTGCTCACTAAGAAAGGATTTTTCGAAATGACCATCAGAGCATTAGTATTTTGTATATTATTAACACGCTCTGATGCTAAGGAGTTCTACTCCCCCTCCCCACCTGAAAAGAAATCTGTTCCAAATGCAAAACACAAGCAGAGGAGAGGAGTTTCAGTTTCAGTTTCACAGCACCAAGCAGCTTTAGTACAGAACAGTTGAGCTAAGCCACGCCCAGGCTCCTTGTTGTCTCCTTGCTCACACAACAAATACTGTTTAAGTTTCCAAACAGCCCTCAACTTTCTCACACACTGACAGGGCGCTAGCCAGATGAATACCGCTGAAGGCTGGTAGGCAGAGGCAGAATTATTTTTCTCCTTATTTTCCTCCCCAAAAACTAAGCACAACTACATAGTTTCGTAGTGAAGCACGGGTACCAAGCTAGTTCTTTATATATACAGCTAGTGCAGACTTATGACCATAAAAGAGCACAGCATTTCCATTGAAAATCAAGACTCCCATCTGACCCACCCAATTTAACGTTCTTACAATGGCCTTTAAGTGAATGCTGTAGTCATTAAGTGAGACAATGCAATCCTATGGGTGTTTTCCGCAAGAAAACTCATAAACTGCATCACGCAATTGTAGAAGGCTGCAAATGACCCTACAGAGGAACTTCATACCAAGCCTCAAAATGGCGTCAATGTGACTGTGTTTTGTCACTGTCAGAACCCCAGAGTCTTTTGGGAGTCTGTCACAACTCTGAATGGACCCTAAGCGAGCCATCATTAAGTGAGGACTACCTGCCTATTAGAAGTGAGATTTGGGAATATTTCAAAATACTTCCTCCTCCAAGTCAAACCTTAGAGAGCCAGAATAGTCTAGTGGTTAGGCCACCAAGCTAACAAGTGACAGGCTCTGAGTTCAAGTCCTACGTTAACCACTAAAACCAACTGGATGACTTTGGGCCAATCACCAGGAAACTGTGAGTTCTAATCCCGTCTTAGGCCTGAAACTCAGCTGGGTCACTTTGGGCCACTCCTTATAAGCCCCAATCTTCCTCACAGGGTTGTTGTGTGAGGAAAATATAAGAAGGAAGTTATTTCAGATATGTTCACCACCTTGTTTGTGAAAATCATAAAGGCAGGACACAAATAAAGAATGGAACTGAACAGAATACATTTTTTTAATAAAATAACCCCGGGTTGCTCCTTCATCTGCAATTTTTCTCACACCAACCTACTTAGTATTTTATGAATTGTCATGAAAAGCCCCTTCAGGGGGGGGCTTATTTTTGGTTGCTTTTTGTTAATTAGCTGCTAAGAAACTCTTTCCCAAGCCAGCGGGGAAAACTCATCACAAACAACGAAGAGACGCAAAATGTAATATAAATACATGCCACCCACACTTTACAGTGACTTCATAAGCAGCACAAAAAAAAATAAATATTTTTTTTTACAAAATTGCCTTAGGATGAGGCCACCCAAAGTAAATAACTTCCCCAGGTCAAGTACAAACTAAGCAGACGGATTTGCATGAAGCACTAAGCCTGGTTCTATTTAATCTCAGTTTTATGGTGGCTTAGCGCACCCTGCAAATCCAGCCGGTTTAGCTAGCTTATTAAGATGGAATGTATGACAAGAAACCCAGAAATGAGATTATATGTCACATCATCAAATTATCAGTGCTGTGTGCACCCAACAACTAAATTAACCTTGTACTTTCTCACAGAAGTACTTTAAAAAAGAAAAAAAGTTAAATTCTACTTTGTTTCAGGAGTAGCTGTTTGTTGCATTTAAACCCTGTTTCTTGTCTGGATCTGTGCAAACTGCCCTTATTATTAATGAATGCCTGCAGAGGTATAGTGACATTTTGAACAAGACTGAAGGGACAAGTATTAACAGAATGAGGGCTGAAAGGGACCTTGGAGGTCCTCTAGTCCAACCCCCTGGTCAAGCAGGAAACTCTATGCCATGTCAGACTAATACGTGTCCAATCTCTTAAAAACCCTCCAGTGTTAAAGAGAGGTAGGAAGGAAACAGCAGAAAACTCAATGACTTCTGGGACTGTAATAGCAGCTACCCAACCCACCAGGAGTGGGGGGGCAGGGTATACAAATTAAGAGAGTTGGAAGGGATCTTGTAGGTCATCTACACGATCCACCCCTGGATGTTATGGGTCTCCTCTCCTGAGCAGATCCATCTGGTGGGACCCAGAAGAACGGCCTTCTCCGTGGTGGCTCCTTCCCTGTGGAACCTGCAGAGATAAGATTGGCCTCCATCCTGACACTCATTTGAAAGACCCTGAGTTTGGCCAATGGATCCAGAGACCCCATAGTTGGGATAAGGTAAAGGTAAGGTTCCCTCGCACATCCATTCTAGTTATTTCTGGCTCTAGGGGGGTGTTCATCTCCGTTACAAAGCCAAAGAGCCAGCGCTGTCCGAAGACGTCTCCGTGGTCATGTGGCCGGCATGACTAAATGCCTGAAGGTGCACAGAACGCTGTTACCTTCTCACCAAAGTGGTCCCTATTTTTCTACTTGCATTTTTTGTACGTGCTTTCGAACTGCTCGGTTGGCAGAAGCTGGGACAAGGAACGGGAGCTCACTCCGTTACGCGGTGCTAGGGTTTCGAACCGCCGAACTGCCAGCCTTTCTGATCGACAAGCTCAGCGTCTTCGTCACTGAAGCCACCATGTCCCTACTTGGGATGGAGCCCATCAAATGGTTCACTTGACTGCTATCAACCAGGGGCCTAATTGCTTTTTTATTGCTTTTATTTTGGGTTTTTATCCTTGTATGCTGCCCAGAGTCAAGGAAGAGAACAACAACTACTACTACAACACCCACATAACACCCCAGACTTAACAGCTGTCAATAAGAGAGACCAAAAAGTCTGGATAGTGGGTGTGGCAGTGCCTGGTGACAGCAGAATAGAAAAGAAAGAACTGGAGAAGATCACAAAATACAAAGATCTACAAATAGAAATAGAACCACTATGGCAAAGGCAAGCAAGGGTAGTACCAATAGTCATAGGCGCCTTGGGTGCAGTCCCAAAAGAATTGGAGCACCACTTGAACACCATCATTGGCATTGACAAATTTGCCATCGGTCAATTGCAGAAGGCAGCTTGACTTGGAAAAGCTTCCATCCTGCGGGTGATATCTATAACACCATTAAACACCCAGATCTGCCTATCCCAGGTCCTTGGTAAGGACTCTATAGGTAGACAAAAATGCCAAACCAAGTCTGAACATCTGGCTGACTGTGCAAATAATAATAAAATAATTATTATCAATAATAATAAAAATATAATAATAACAACAACAGTAACAATCCAAAACTATCATCTGAATTATTAGGTCCTCATCCATTCTGTTTTTCTTTCCTCTACTCATCAATAAATTCCTTCAAACCTCAGCAAAATGATCTTCCCCCCAAACGTTTGCAGAGATGAAAAAGATTTTATCTGGCTTGCTCCGCATTTTGTCTTCCTTCATCCCAGGTAGACTGAAGTGTTGTGAGAAAATAAAGGAAAATAAAACAAAACAAACCACCTTTCGTTACATTTCCTTCTGCTCCGTTTCAGAGTTTGTGCTGCTCTAACCAAATGAGGGTATTGTTTTCAAGATTCTTACTGAGCCCCATGAAGTTAATTTATACTGTAATTAAGGTTTTAGGTTTGTGGTTTAAGTAGGTTTTGGATTTATAATGCATTATCTGGCATGGGAAGCAATGAAAAAACACTGCCATTAATATGTCTATTCCTTCCTTCCTTCCACTTTACTTTTCCTTCCTTCCTTCCTCCCTCCATCTCCTTCCTTCCCCATTTCCTTCCTTAGCTCCTCCATTTTCTTCCTTCATTTCCTTCTTTCCTTCTTTTCCCTTATTTCTTTCATTTTTCCTTCCTTCCTCCCTCTCCCTTTGTTCTTCCTTTCTCCTTCCTTCCACTCTCTCCTTCTTGTTTTTCCTTCACTTTGATTTTTGTTCCCTTCTTACCTGTCTGTCTTCTTTCTCCTTCTTTCTTTCCTTCCTTCCCTTCCTTCCTCTCTCTTTCTGTTCTTTATTCCTTCATTTTTATTCTTTCCTTCCTGCATGTCTACTTGTCCTTCCCTTCCTTCCTTCCTCCCTTTCCTTCCCTTCCTTCCTTCCTTCCTTCCTTATTTCTTTTCTTCCCTGTTTGGCCTCTCTTCTCCCATTTCCTTCCCTCCCGTTGATCTTCCTCCCTTCCCTCTCCTTCTCTCCTTCCTTCCTTCCTTCCTTCCTTCCTTCCTTCCTTTCTCTCCCTCCCTCCACTTTCTTTTTTCTCCCTCTACCCCTTCCTTTCCCTAAAAGCTACAGACAAACTTTCATGAGGATAAACGAAATTAGATTCTTCTCAGGAGGTCTGGAGAAAAAAAAAACAAGCCCAGAAATTGAATTGGGAGATGAGAGATAGCAGAATGCAAACAAATTTTTGCCAAGACCTCTTAAAATTATCAGCTTCCCATTGCATTGTAATAATGAGCTTAAGGGCAATTACTGAAGCACTTGAACAATTTTGAAGAGGGAATATGCTTCATTTGGAAGGAAACCCACTTCGATCAAATTCATGTTTAGAGAGGCATGTAAAACAAAAAAGTCAACATTAGTTCAACACTCTCCTAGGTCTTTTGGGAAGCACACTTAGCAAGGCACAGGTGAGATATTAATTTTCTATTCACACTCTCAACAACATCTACACCTCGTCCTCGCCTCACGAGGAGAACGGACTCCCAAAATTTCCATTCCAAAGCAAGGCAGCTGCTAAGTGAGGTTTGCCCGCTCCTACAACCTTTCTGGTCACCGTTGTTAAGTGAATCACGGCAGCTCTTAAGTTAGTAAGACGGCTGTTAAGTGAATCTTCCCCATGGACTTTTTTATTTATTTTATTTATTTTTATTCATATTTATATGCCGCCCTTCACCGGAGACTCAGGGTGGCTTACAATTTTTGGAGCACAACCCAATGCGCTCAGCAATAGCCTTCATTCCATTGTATATGCCTGCTTATTACTAAGCGGCATTTTTACAAAGTCAGCTTATTGCGCCCAACAATCTTGGGTCCTCAATTTACCTACCCCGAGAGGATGGAAGGCTGAGTCAACCTTGAGCCTGGTGGGAATCGAGCCTGCACTAATTGCAGGCAGCTAGAGCTAAGTGCTAGGCATTTAACAGCTTGCACCACCAAGGCTTTTACTTTGCTTGTCAGAAGGCTGTAAAAAGGTCACATGACCACCGTGACCATCTTAAATATGCCGCTTGGGGGGAGCCAAAAGCCCTAGTAATAAGCAGGCATATACAAAGAATGAAGGCTATTGCTGAGCACGTTGAGTTGTGCTCCAAAGATTGTAAGCAGCCCTGAGTCTCCGGAGAAGGGCAGCATATAAATGTGAATTTAAAAAAAATAGCCAATTGCCAAGCGTCTGAAGTTTGATCAGGGGGCCACCGGGATGCTTAAGTGTGAAAGACAGTCAGTGCCACTGTAGCTTTGAACGGTCACTAAATGGGACTGTCATTAAGCCGAGGACTACCTGTACTATTATTACCCCATAATGAAGACATAGTTATCATCAACAGCCCTGAATTATGTCAACAACACAAGGAGCCATTATATAGAAGACTGTTATTTCATTTATTTATTTCTGCCCTGAAAGAGAAGTCATATATGGACCCGAATGTCATTTTCTGAACTGGTGACGTCTCTGGTTATAGACCTCATGAACCTCAACAGCCTTGAGCCAATTTCAATGGAATGAGGATGTCATGCCCCTGTCAAGAGTCTGAATCCAGGAGGAAGCCAGACAGCTGACAGGGAGTGGGAGTGTGGCTCCGTTGGCTGTGGAGGAGGCTGGGGAAGGGCAAAGTCTGGCTGGGCAGAGCAGGGAAGAGGTAGAACAAGGGAGAGGGAGTTCAGAGGAAGACCCAGGCCCACCCCCTCTTCATCCTAGGGCATGCAGGGAGGAATGGAGAAGGGAGCAACGTGGGTTGCGTGGCTTATGGGGGAGGAAAGGGCCCTGATTCCCTTCATTAGCCACACCTGGGAAAGAGTTTAAAAGAGATGCAAGCTAAGTGCTGCATCTGCTGGGAACAAACGTGAGCTTATCCTGTGTTGTCATGGCTTATCTGTGTTCCTGGCGTCTCTGTGTGAGTTTTGCCATGCCTTCAAGTCTGAAATTCTTGCTCCTGCCCTGCCAACCTAATTACTTCAGTTTGGCTTCTATGGACTTTAAGTTACAGTTTGTGTTGCTCATGTTTTGGACTTAATTTTCTGCAGTCAAAGGCTGTTCCTGCGAGAGTTTTTCTCCAGCCTGAAGGTAACCAGGACATTGGGAGCAAAGTTGGAGATAATAAAGGGACTCTTATTGCTTATCTGACTGTGTTGCCTTCGTGCCACGCCCCGGGTCATCACAGAGGACAACAAAAATCAATACGCATAGGAGATATCACTCTGGAAGCTTAGACAGTTAAAGAAAAGTCTATCCATATGTTACCTCTCAAAAGCTAACATTCTTCTCAGTATGTTGGCTTTAACGGAATAACAGTATGAAGACTTGGAAGGGACCTTGGAGGTCTTCTAGTCCAACCCCTTCCTACACCACTTCAGACAAATGACTGTCCAGTTTTTTCTTTAAAACCTCCAGTGATGAAGCGCTCACCACCTCTGGAGGCAATCCATTCCACTGGTTAATTGTTCTCACTGTCAGGAAGTTTCTCCACAGTTCTGGATTGCTTCTTTCCTTGGTTAATTTCCATCCGTTGCTTCTTGTCCTGCCTTCAGGTGCTTTGGATGAAAAGCTTGACTCCCTCTTTCTTTGGGGCAGCCCCTGAGATATTGGAAGACTGCTCTAATGTCACTCCTAGCCCTCCGTTTCATTAATCTGAACATACCCCAATTCTTGCAACCGTTCTTCAAATGTTTTAGCTTCCTAATCTTCTTTGTTGCTCTTCTCTGCACTCTTTCCAGAGTCTCAACATCTTTTTTATATATTGTGGTGATCAAAACTGGATGCAGTATTCCATTCGAGAAATAAATAAATAAACAAACAAACAAAAAATAATAATAATAATAATAATAATAATAATAATAATAATAATATTTTGAGAGCTTAACCGAGAATTCCTCCATCTTGAAAAGCTTCAGAGTCAAGGGCTATCCAACAGCTGTCTGGCATCAACTAATAATGATTACATCTTCATAAAAGATACCACTTAAGGCCTAGGCTGAAGTTACTGTCAGAAGGGTCGTGGTTAATAATGATTAATCTGATCCTTATCAAGGCGAGCTGTATCTACCGGTCACTAAATATTTGCTCAACAGCCTGAAGATCCATTTCCAAGGAGATGGAGAAACATCTATTTAGATCAAATTAAAAACCTCAAAAGGAAGAGTGAGACCTTCAAGATGCCCAACAGAATTAAAAGAAAGACTAGTGGAATCTAGGTAAGAGATGGGGTTTAGGGAGGGCAGTCTTATATCTGTGACCCAAACGTGCCACAAGGTAAAACTCAGTTGTTTTATTCATTAAATACCCAAATTATTTCAAATCATCTTGAGATCTCTTCTCCTACGTAATTAATGTCAACTGGATGGCTAATGCTGAGCGCATAACCAATCCGTTCACTGCAGTATTCCCATTCAATGTCAATTTACCGAATGAAGGTATACGTAGCATGGGAGTGTGATGACTCAGTGGTTAAAAGACCCTGAGTTTGTCAGCTGACAGCCCAAGTTCGAGACCTGAGCGCCAAACGATGGAGCATGTAAATGTAAGTAGATAAATAGGTACCATTTCGGCAGGAAGAAAACAGTGTTGTCTGCGCCTTTGTCGTATAGCCATGATGGGCACACGACCACTTAAAATGTCTTCAGACAATGCGGGCTCCCTCAGCCAAGAAACACATGTGAGTACCATACCCAAAATTTGGATACGATTAGACAGATAAATATTTACTTTTACTTTTTACACATAATACACAGGTAGTCCGGACTTACAATCATACGCTTAGCGATTGTTCGAAGTTACAATGGCATCGATAAAAATGACTTGCAACTGTTTTTCACACTTATGACCGTTGCAGTCATAAATATGAGCCAGTTGCCAAGCATCAAATTTTGATTATGGAGATGCTGCAACCATCGTAAGTTTGAAAAACGATCGTAAGTCACTGTTTTCAGTGTCGTTGTAACTTTGAAACAGTCACTAAATGAACTGTTGTCAAATGAGAACTACGTTGTATTAAGTGGTGTAGGGTTTCCTGCCTAGGCAGGAGGTGGACTAGAAGACTTCTAAGGTCTCCTTCCCAACTCTGTTATTCTGTTAAACCTGTAGTAGCGCAGCTAGGCTCCAGGCTTTGCAGCTGGAGGTCTCTCAAACAGAAGTCAATCTTTGTCAACCTGGATAAAGAACAGGGCCACAATGAAAATAGAATCACCATCTGGAGAAGTTGACTTGGGCTGTCATGACTGAAAATAAACTTTGATCTAGTCCTGATCAAGCAACTGAGCTACTGGAACTCAGTATTTTTAGGAGACAGACCAGGGGGTAGCTGTGCCAAACTGCTGGAGAACTAATCAGATTATTACAATTATCTAGGTCTTCAAACTTGACAGCTTTAAGACTTGTGGTCTTCAAGTCCCAGAATTCCTCCTCCAGTCATGTGAGCTCAGGAATTCTGGGAGTTGAACAAAGCCAAGTTTGAAGATCCTTGGTTTATTCCCGTGATGGCGAACCTATGGCACGCGTGGCGGAAGTAGAATGCAGAACCACTTCTTCTGGCACGCGAGAGATCATCTGGAAGAGCCCCACTGCGCATGTGCGTGGGCCGCCCACCCAACAGCTGATTGTTGGGCATGCACGGAGGTGCGTGGTAGGCGTGCGGCGTACGTGGGGAATCGTGCACGCATGTGCAGATGCGCACTGTGCACAGGGGGGCCACACATGCATGTGCAGAGACGCGTGGCACATGAGGGGTCGTGCGCGCATGTGCAGGGGGTGCAGGTGGGCAGCGTGCATTCCCTTCTGGGTGCTGGTATGCACACACGCGCAAACGTGTGTGCAATTTTGGCATGGGAGCCCAAAAAGGTTAGCCACCACTGATCTAGACAGTGCGTTTCTCCAAAATGCTGGTTTAGTGCTTATCATCTAGGGCTAAATTTTGAGGGAGGGCAGTGAGGCCTTGAGGGAGGGCAGTGAGGCCTAAACCCCTTTGATTCTTGACTAAGTGAAGAGGAGACTTCACTCAGGGGTGCAATTCAGCCAGCATGGACCAGTTCGGGCGAACCGGTGGTTCCAGTGATCAGTTGGCTCCGCCCAATGGCCCCTGCACTAGTCTATCCTATATTTCCTTTGATTGAAGCTCAGCTGATAGGCACGGCAAAGCGGATGGCCGCGCCTCAGCTGTTTTACTCACCGGGGGCTGCAGTAGAAGGTAAGTTTTAGAGCTGTTTTCACGTGCTCACCGAACCGGTTGCTACCCACCACTGACTTCACTTATCCTCTTGGCCACATGTCCTACGTCTCTTGTGGATTCCAGTGGCGGTCAAAGCGTGGGAGACTCTACCAAGAGTTTTTGGAGAACCACAAGACAGAGACTGGACTTGCTTTGTGGACGGTAGACTGGCCAAAAAAGTAAGATCCAAATTAACGCGTAGGGAATAAAAAAAGACATCCTTAGTGCTCTATGAACTTGGCCGTTTTCTTCTAGGCACTTCGTTATCTAAACTAGAAAAATATCACAAGTGCTAGGGAGGACAGCAGAAAAAATTAGTGGCAGTTCACTCCCTTTTATCCAGGGATGTAAGCGATGCTTGACCAGAGTCTGCCAGATTCTCTGGGATGCTACACATCCTTTTCATGACCTGTTTTTCCTTGTTACCTTCTGGGAGGGGGATTCGTGGTATCCAAAGTAGAATATGCAGATTCGGGCGCAGTTTTGCTCCATACAGAATCAACCTTGTCAACTCTCAAGCTTTCTCTCTTTCTGATACGTATTCAAAATGGACAGTGATAGATTTTATTTATTTATTTTATATGTGTGTGTGTGTGTGTGTGTATGTATACACGTGTGTGTATATACATGTCTGGGTACTTGCAGGAGCGCCTCTTACCAGCATCGAAGTCCAATCACCTGGTACTCTCCCACAGGCAGGCCCTTCTGGGGGTGCCGTCAGCCAGACAGTGTCGGTTGGCGGTCCCCCGGGGGAGGGCCTTCTCTTCCACCCTTTGGAACCAGCTACCCCTGGAGCTGCGTTTGGCCCCGGATCTGCGCTCCTTCCGCCGTGATCTCAAGACTTGGCTGTTTGCACAGGCCAGCCTGGATTGAGCAGGGTTGGGGATTTTAATTCAAGGGTATTTTAATTTGATTTTATTATAATTGGATTAGAGTAAATTTGATAAATTTTGTATTTATTTGTATATATATTTCAGTGTAAGCTGCCCCGAGTCCCCCCGGAGATGGGGCAGCATATAAATCCAATAAATAATAATAATAATAAATAATACATAGTGTGTGTGTATATATGTGTATGTGTGTATGTATATGCATACATGCATGTATATGTAAATGTATGGGTATATGTATATGTGTGTATGTGTGTATATGTTTATGTATGTATGTATATGACATTATATGTATGTATTACATATATATGTATGTATATATACATACATACATGTATATAAACATATATATTAATTATATACCTGCATGTGTACATACATGGGTATCTGTGTGTGTATATATACAGTGTGTGTATGTGTATATACAGTGTGTATGTGTATATTATATATATATGTGTCTGTGTGTGTGTGTGTATATATATACATACATGCATGTATATATATATATATGTGTGTGTTTATGTATTTAAGTATATCCATACATGCGTCTATATGTAAATGTACATATGTGTATACTTATGTATATATGTGTGTATATGTATGTGTGTATACATGTATGTTTATGTAAATGCATGTATGTATATTTGTGTGTATATTTGTGTGTGTGTGTGTGTATGCTATAGGGTTTCCTGCCTAAGCAGGGGATTGGACTAGAAGACCTCCAAGGTCCCTTCCAACTCTGTTATTCTATTCTAAGAACCAATCAAAGTCTTATCTGTACTACGCATACGTGTACCTCCCAGCTGATTTTCGGCCCGTTTGAGGCCATTTTCACCCTCCTGGGGGCTCAAGGGAAGCCTCTGCAGCCTTGGGAGGCCGAAAAATGGGTCAGTTTTGGCACTTCCACTTTTGGCACTTCCAGTATTTCCAGAAGGCCCATTTTTCGGCCTCCCGAGGCTGCAGAGGCTTCCCTCAAGCCCCTGGGAGGGAGAAAAAGGCCTCAAACGGACGAAATGAGCTGGGAGGCACGTGCATGCGCATTGCTGGTAAGTTTGGCTGGGGCTTGCGTGCCCACACAAATGGCTCTGCGTGCCACCTGTGGCACCCGTGCCATAGGTTCGCCATCACGGTACTATATGATAGTTTTAACTAGGATGTATAACATGATGAGAATGGGTAGAAAAGGGGATTTGATGCAACCAGTACACAATGGTGTATATTAAGGAAAACTGGACAACCAAAATTTAATAAAACAGTGAACGGCAGTGATTCAGTTAACAATTGTAACAAGGTAGGTCGTAAAATGGGGCAACTCTCACTTCACAACTATCTCACACTTAGCCGTGGAAATTTTGGGCCTCAATCATGGCCGTAAGCCAAGGACTACCTCCATTCTTCACATCTTAATTTAAGGTGCAAGCTGAACATTTGAAACAAGAAAAGAGACAGATTTGGAACTTCTACACCCGTGTCTCCCGCCCCCCCAAAAAAAAATCAGTGGGGCCAATGAAAACTTGTGACCAAAAGCTGACAGGCAATATTTATATAAATCTATCAACAGATACTTCAGCTGCCCATCAGGGAATGTTCCCAATGCAGCAGAGAGTTAAAATAGTAGAACCAATAAACAAAACTCAACCCCATAAACCAAGCACACAAAAAATATAGCGTGGCTTTTATTACTCTCCCCATTTAAAAACAAATCAAGATTGGCTGTGACAGAAAGTTGTATTTAACGGGCTGATGGCCCATTAAGATTTTTTTTGAGGGTTAGCAAAGTGTACATTTTGCAATCCTCCCATTTTAATTTTTCTCTCCAATCTGGAAAAGGACATCGCCTATCGAATGTTTTTGAATGTTCTTATGAGAGAACGTTTTGGTGGTGACACGCTTGTCAACGGGCCTTCTGAAATTGTGAGGTTGCTTGCTGTTGGCTTTGACTTCAGTACAGCTAGTCGTCGACTTCCAACAGTTCATTTAGTGGCTGTTCAAAAGGACGTTATTTGCACATTCAATCTCCAGCAGGATTCAAGGCAAAGAATAGGGCATCTCACGTAACTGGAGAAAGCCCTCGTGAAGCTAGCACTGGGAACATCTGCTTCCCAGCGCTGCCTAAGTAAGACCATCCGCCGAGCCCCACATCCACCCCATAGTCCACCTTCCGCCCGCCACCCAAACTCTAACTGTCCCACAGTAGCCACAGTAACCACAATCCTTCATCAGGTTGCTGACGCAGGAGGCAATCCAACATCCCCGGTCCTGTCTCGCGGCACCAACTGTCATGCCCCTGGTGGAGGCTGACTACGAGGAAGGGGAGGAACAGCCAACAGGGAGTGGGAGTGTGGCTCCAGAGGTGGTAGAGGAGGCTGGGGAAGGGCAGAGGCCAGCTGAGCAATCAGAGGAGGATCCAGGCCCATCTCCTATCCATCCCAGGGCATGCAGAGAAGGGAGGATCAGGGAAAAGCGTGGTCTACTTGGAAGGAGAGGGCCATGATCCTCCTCAGGGCTAACAGCTGGGAACTATGTATGTAAGTTTGTAACTACATAGTCAGAATTGCTGGAGTCAAAGTTAGTGTTTCCTTTGAAGGAGGTTTATATTTGTTGGCGTTTTTTCCAAGGACTTTCCCCGGTTATCTGCTTGGAACGTATGATTACTTATCTTAGTTTGCTTCGGAACTCTCGCCGAGACGGTTTGTTCTTGTTTTCCTTTTGCCTCATTATTTACTTTTGGGACTTTAAACTGTGACTAATAAAACAGTTAAGTTAAAGGCATTGCCAGACTTTAATTCATGTTTTGGGTTTTGGGTTATTTTGAGAGACTACAGGTCATCACACCAAGCATGCACGTCATCATACTGCGTCACAGGTGAAGCGTTATCACGAGGCGTCGCGTCACAGCGGCAACCCTGGACATTATGGATAATGGACATCATGGACAACGCCAGTCAGCTCGGCTACCTCTAGTGGGGTATTGATTCACGGTGGTTGTAGGCGAGCTCGTGCTGGAACTCAACAATGGCATTGAAAAAAGTGGCCTATATCAGTTTTTCACACTTGCAGCCTATCCCCATGGTCACATGATCAAAATTCATGCCCTTGGCAACCAGCTCATATTTACGACAGCCGCGGGGTCCCAAGATCACGTTATCCCCTTTTGCAACCTTCGGGACAAGCGAAGTCAACGGGAAAGGTGGATTCACTTAACAACCGGGTTACTAAACGAATAACTGCAGCGATTGAAAACGGTGGCAAGCAAAGTTGCAAAATCTGCTTTAACAAACGCCTCACTTAGCCACAGGCCTTTTGGGCTCAATTGCGGCCAGGAGCTGTGGTGGCGCAGTGATTAGAGTGCAGTACTGCAGGCTACTTCTGCTGACTGCCAGCAGTTTGGCAGTTCAAGTCCCACCGGTTCAAGGTTGACTCATCCTTCCATCTTTCTGAGGTGGGTAAAATGAGGACACAGATTGTTGGGGGCAAGAGGCTGACTCTGTAAACCGCTTAGAGGGGGCTGTAAAAAGCACGTGAAGTGGTATATAAGTCTAAGGGCTTATAGCTGTTGCCCTATTGCCCTTCCTTCCTTCCTTCCTTCCTTCCTTCCTTCCTTCCTTCCTTCCTTCCTTCCTTGCTTGCTTGCTTGCTTGCTTGCTTGCTTGGTGGCATAGTGGTTAGAATGCAGTATTGCAGGCTAATTCTGCCGACTGCCAGTAGTTTGATCCTGACAGGCTAAAGATTGACTCGACCTTCCATCCTTCCAAGGTCATAAAATGAGGAGCCAAAACTGTTGGGGGACAATAGGCTGACTCTGTAAATCGCTTAGAGAGGGCTGTAAAGTACTGTGAAGTGTTATATAAGTCTAAGTGCTATTGCTATCGCTCCTTTTTCTCCTTCCTTCCTTCCTTCCTTCCTGGCATAGTGGTTAGAATACAGTATTGCAGGCTAATTCTGCCAACTGCCAGTAGTTTGATCCTGACAGGCTAAAGATTGACTCGACCTTCCATCCTTCCAAGGTCATAAAATGAGGACCCAAAACTGTTGGGGGACAATAGGCTGACTCTGTAAACCGCTTAGAGAGGGCAATGCAAAGCGGTATGTAAGTCTAAGGGCTATTGCTATTATTTTGACTTTTACGCATCCCAACGTATCTTTGCTGCCTTGAGGAAAAGGCAGGTTTTTAAAAAATTTTATTCTGCCATCCAAGGAAGACCTGAATGAGTGTAAATGGTAAATCAAAATGGCCTCCCCTCTCAGCTCAATGAGGCCGAAATAACAAAAGGAGGCACAGCTTGGAGCCGGGGCAGCTCGCTAGCCAACCTCTGACGCCCTGTGACAGCTTCATTCAGCAACCGAGAGTCCGCACAAAGGCTTGGAAATCAATCCGACGTCCCGCTAGCTCGGACAATGGGCCCAAATCTTCTCAGAAGGGGAGCCCCAAATGAGGGGCACCCCATTCAGGGCGGATCAAAAACCGCCAGGCTGGCCTTGAAAGGAAGCTCCGGTGAAATAACGGTTTCTTTCTTTCTTTCTTTCTTTCTTTCTTTCTTTCTTTCTTTCTTTCTTTCTTTCCTTTCTTTCCTTCCTTCCTGCCTGTCTTTCTCTCTTATTCTTTCTTTCCTCCCTTCCCTTCCTTTTCTTTTTTCTCTCTCTTCATTCCCTTCCTTCCTTTCCTTTCTTTCTCCTTCCTTCCTTCCTTTTCTTCCTCT
>SOZL01001241.1:66229-78517 GCA_009733165.1 Naja naja
TTCTGCAATCTGGGTTTTTGGTCTATTTTTTTTTTTTTGATTATCTGTCTTATCTGTTTATCTGGAATAATTCAACCCCCAAATTGCGGTTGTGTTTTGGTAAGGCGTGAAAGCGCCTGGTTCTTACAAAACAGCAGCTGCAACCTCGGTGTGCATTAAGCGGCCTATTCATTCATTCAGGCGCCTTAATGGCCCTTTGTGTAAACTGAGTAGAGGCGACCCATACCTGCTTGGGCGTCTCCCCACCCCACCGTTGTGTGAATTACAGCAGCACCCCTCTTTTCTCCTCTCCCCTCTTTCCCCACCCCACTCCTGCATATGTATGGGAAGAGCCATCTGCTCCTTTAGCTTTGAGCGCCTTTCTTTCTCTCTCTCTCTGTTTTCGCAGGCATTTTCTCTTTTGTTCTGAAAGGAAAACTCAAATCGGGCCAGTGTTTTTTGCAAGGGCCTTTAATAATAATAATAATAATAACAACAACAACAACACAACAACAAAATAACAACACAATAACAATAACAATGGAAATAATACTGGTGGTAATAATAATAATAATAATAATAATAATAATAATAATAATAATAATAATAATAAAAATCTTTAGTGAGATTCACAGCCTTTGGGGCTGGTTGGTAGCTCAAGTCCTAACCAAAGACCTAGGAACTGTTCAGGTAGCATCGGAGGATATAAGCTGTTTCAAGTAGGGTGTTTTTTTTGTAGAATCAGGGTATTCAAGTCTGATAAATTCAGATTTTCCAAATAGCGAGGTAGCCCTTTAGGTATTGCTCCAAGGGCTCCAATTACAATTGGGATAACACACGGTTTCTTTTTCCAAAGTCGCTCAACTTCAGTTTGTAAGCCCCGATACTTTGTGATTTTTTTTTCTTGCTGCGAGTCTTCAATTCATGCATCATCAGGTATTGCAATGTCAATGAACCAATCCTTTTTCATTATTATTATTATTATTATTATTACATAAAAATGACTGTACACAGCAAACGATGATAATAATTATTAATAATAATTATTGTTATTATATGTTCCCCTCGAAGGCATCACATTGTGACTCTTCGTTCCCCATGGAAAAGTTGTCTCCCTTTATCCTTCGTCTTCTCTTGAATTCGATTCCCTGCCATCCATCCATCCGTCTGTCTGTCCATACTGCCGGGCACATCACAGCTGCTGTTCTTAGCTGTGGGAAGCAGATTCCCCTTCTCCACATCCTCCCCCCGCTTTCCAAAATAAATAAATTAAAAACCGAGTGTTAATCCCTAAAAGGAGAGGCAGATCTCTTTCCCCTTATAGCAGGGATGTCAAACTCAAGGTCTGGGGGCTGGCTCCGGCTCCAGGGGCTGCTTAGATCTGTCCTGTGGGGCCGCCCTGGAAACAGCGAAGGAACGGTCCACGGTGCCTCTGCCAGCGAAAACGGAACTTGGGAGGGCCGCGGGTGGCTCTCGCAAACTCCCATTTTTGCTGTCAGAGGGCTGAGGAGGCCGTTGCAGCTGAAAACGGAGCTGGAGCCCAATTTTGCTGGCAGAGCACTTGGGCCACCACAGGCATCTCTGACATGAGTGATGTAGAGCTGGCCATGCCCACCCCGACTCCATGAGGTCAAATACAACCCTGATGTGGCCCTCAATGAAATCGAGTTTGACACCCCTGCCCTATAGCATCCCCATCTGGTAGCCCGCCTGCATCTTGTCTCTATGCTGGCTGGAAAATTCTGGGTGTTGAAATCCACAAGTCTTAAAGTTGCTTCGCGACCTCTGCCCTGAAGACATGAACCGAGTAGGAAGTTATCAAAACAGGTCTTTTGATGTCAGCCGGCAATTGACTGCAGGAATTTTGAGCTAATTGCAGCCTCTGGACTGTCTTCTTTTTCCTTTTTCCATTTTTTATTTTGATTGTACAAAATGCAAAAAAAAAAAGACTTTCCTTGCCACAGTTGTTAAGTGAATCATTGCATTCGTCAAGGGAGTTGACTCAGCCTCCCATCCTTTCAAGCTTGGTAAAATGAGGACCCAGATTGTTGGGCACCAGTTGGGCGCCAATAGGCTGGCTCTGTAAACCGCTTAGAGAGGGCTGTAAACGGGTGGGATTCTACTGGTTCAGACCAGTTTGGGCGAACCGGATGTTAAAGTTACAGCTGGTTCGCCGAACCGGTATTTGAACCGACCAGATTGCCCCTCCTGCCCCTCCCCTCCACATGGCCCATTTTCGATGGAGGTAAGTGCAGGATCCACACAGAGCCTCTGGAAGGGGGGAAAACGGGCCTTCTGGAAGTTTCCACCTTCAGGAGGGCCTACAGAGCCCGGGGCAGGCTATTTTCGCCATCTCCTGGGGGAGGCCTCTGGACCCTTGAGAGGGCAAAAACTGCCTCCCCTGGGATTTTGAGGCCCACCAGAAGCTGGAAAACAGGAAGTTCCAGTAGGCCTCACCCACCATGGCCCCGCCTACCCAGCAACCGGGGAGCAAACCCCTTCAAAAATCCCACCCCTGGTTGTAAAGCACTAGGAAGCGGTATATAAGTTTTAAGTGCTATTGCTTAGTAGCATGGTTGTTAAGTGAATGTGGATTTCCCCCTTGATTTCGCTTGTCAGAATGTCGCAGAAGCGGAGAACCGTTGTAAGACTAGGAGTATCTGCATGCAGTACAGTGGAGCCACCTTCTCTTCACCCCTCATGGTGCAGCTTGGGGCTCTTGTGGCAAGCTTGGATGGGACTTTGAAAGATTAACAGATTAACAGAGTTGGAAGGGACTTTGTAGGTCATCTAGTCCAACCCCCCACCCAAGCAGGAGACCCTACACCATTTCTGACAAATGGCAGTCCAGTCTCTTCTTGAAAGTCTCAAGTGATGGTGCTCCCACAACTTCTGAAGGCAACTTCTGTTCCATGGGTTGATGGTTCTCACTGTCAGAAAATTTCTCCTTATTTCTGGGTTGAATCTTTCCTTGATCAGTTTCCATCCATTATTCCTTGTCTGGCCTTTGGGTGCTTTGGATAATAGGCTGATCCCCTCCTCTCTGTGGCAGCCCCTCAGATATTGGAAGACTGCTATCATGTCTCCCCTGGTCCTTCTCTTCTCTAGACTAGCCAGGCCCAGTTCCTGCAACCGTTCTTCATATGTTTTAGCCTCCAGTCCCCTAATCATCCTGGTTGCTCTTCTCTGCACTCTTTCTAGAGTCTCAACATCTTTTTTATAGTGTGGTGACTAAAACTGGATACAGTACTCTAGGTGTGGTCTTACTAAAGCTTTATAGAGTGGTATTAGTATCTCCCTTGATCTCGATTGTATCCCACTGTTAATGCAATTTAGGATAGCATTAGCTTTTTTGGCTGCTGCTGCACACTTCTGGCTCCTATTTAGCTGGTTGTCCACTAAGACTCCAAGATCCCTCTCACGGTTACTGCTATTAAGCCTGGTTTCACCCAGTCTGTATGTGTACTTTTGGTTTTTCTTGCCTAAGTGTAGGACTTTACTTTCCTCTACATTGAATTTCATTTTGTTAGATACGTCCCAGTGTTCCAGTCTGTCAAGATCTGACTGGAACTTGAGCCTATCTTCTTGGGTGTTAGCTATTCCTGCCAGCTTATTATCATCTGCAAATTCAGTAAGTTCCCCTTCTATTCCCTCATATTCAAGATGAAGCTGGCAGCCATTGTCTTGTTCTTCAGGGTTTTGGCAGTTGTGAGAACGAACGCCCTTCAGCTGTTCCCGATTCCTGTGGGACTGGTTGTGAGTTTGGTTGCTTGCGTTGTGTCTTACAAGTGCTTTGTAATATCGCTTGTAGCTACGGACGCATCTGCTGCTGGGCCTCTGTGTAAGGTTGACCTTCTGAACGATCAAGTTTCTTTCTTTTAAATTATGTGTGACCTTTGTCCTCTTGTTTTTTGGTCTTGTGGATTTCCCCCCATGCCAGTTTTCTATATCCTTTGGCCCCCCCTCCCCCGTCTCCGTTGGAGAGACAGCCCCTCCTCACTTGGTTCTCGGGTCTCTAGTTGTTGTTTTGTGTTTCAATTTTTTTAAAAAATAATCTATCAAAATATAAGAGACAAAGGAATGTAAAAAACAATGGAAAACTGAGAGAAGGAAAAAGGAAGGAAGAAAAAAAGAGGTAGAAAGGGAAAAAAGAAAACAAAAAGGCATTGACTCCCAAATCTCCTTGGTACAGTAGGATAATAACATGACAAGCTCAACAACTTTTTATTTTTATACAATAGTATGTAGACTAGCCATCTCTACAACAACAAACCTATCTAATCCACAAAAACAAAAACAACATTTCATTGTCCCCCCCACCCCATCGCAAGCACAAAATCTGGAAGCGATGACCAAATAGAAACAAAATTAACTATATTTTCTTCTTTGGATAAAGGAATCAATTTAATCGATCACAAACTCTCCAGAACTGTAAGGCCTACAAACTTGAAATTTGGCAGGTATGTTCCTCTTGGCTTCTAGTTGCTCTCTAAGAAAGGATTTTTCGAAATGACCATCAGGGCATTAGTATTTCCTATATTATTATTAACACGCTCTGATGCTAAGGAGTTCTACTCCCCGTCCCCACCTGAAAAGAAATCTCTTCCAAATGCAAAACACAAACAGAGGAGAGGAGTTTCAGTTTCAGTTTTAGTTTCACAGCACCAAGCAGCTTTAGGACAGAACACTTGAGCTAAGCCATGCCCAGGCTCCTTGCTGTCTCCTTCTTGATCACACAGCAAACACTGTTTCAGTTTCCAAACAGCCCTCAACTCTCACACACTGACAAGACGCTAGCCAGATGAATACCAATGGATCCTGGTAGGCAGAGGCAGAATTTTTTCCCCTTATTTTCCTCCCAGAAAACTAGAGCTAGCAATATATATTTCTGTTTACTCATTAATCTTTGTAGACTATCCTAATTTGTATTAATAAAAATTCACTACTTTGTTTTTAACAATGAGAAATCATCACTTTTTCCTCTATTCCCTCTGCCTTTTGTCTTCCTTTAATTCCATATATAGAGGGTTTTGAATTGTAAATATGGACAATAAAATAAAATAAAAAGCCTCTTGTTTAACAGATGAATGAAATGAAATAACATTAAGCAGGAATCGGATCCCTGTAGTAGCTAACATCGTTGTAAACTGTTATGGCTGTTCTTAACAATATTTCAGAAAGCTGCAAAGATCCGTCTGTTCTAGAGAACCTTTTAAGATCGATTTCAGATTTATTTAATCATGGCCTTGCATGGAAACTGCTTCAAGGGCAGCTGACTTGAAGTACAGAAAAGCATACATTGCATAAATAGATGAATGATGTATTAAAATATGCCCTGCAGTATATGTACAAGTAATCTCAGAAGCATTCATTTAGTGACTGTTCAAAGTTACAATGGCACTGAAATAAGTGACTTACGACTGTTTTTCACTCTTATGACCATTGCAGCATCCTCTGTGGTCACAAAATTAGGACACTTGGTCGTTTGTGTGTATTTTATGGTGGTAGCGGTGTCCCTGGAGTCATTCGATCCCCTTTTGTGACCCCCTGATAAACAAAGTCAATGGGGAAACCAGATTCACTTAACAACCGGGTTACTTATTTAAGAACTGCAGTGATTCACTTAACAGATGTGGCAAGCTCCATTAACCGATTTCTCCTTTAACAACATAAATTTTGGGCTCCATTGTAGGTAAAGGACTACCTGTACAGGTAGTTCTTAAACTAGGATCATAACTGAGTCCCGAATTTTTGTTGCTGGGTGAGACAGTTGTTAAGTGAGTTGTGTAAGTCAGGGGCTAGCTGTATCACCCATTGTGGGATGGAAAGGAAAGGAAGGGAAGGGGGAGGGGAGAAGAGGAGATGAGAGGGGAGGGGAAGGAAGGAAAAAGAAGGGAAGGGAAGGAATGGAAAAAGAAGGGAAGGGGAGGGAGGGAGGAAGGAAGGCAGAAAGAAAGAAAGAAAGAAAGAAAGAAAGAAAGAAAGAAAGAAAGAAAGTCCCTTAAGACCATCAAGTCCACCCTCCCTGAGAGATGGCTGGCCAGTTTCTCTTTGGCCATATCCCAGGAAAGAAAACATCCACTTTTCTGGATATTTGATTCTGCTCTCCAACTGCTTCCCTCCTATTTCAATTCATTATTTATGTCCTAATACCTTACAATCCTGCCAGAGAGCTCTTTAGCTTCTTCTTTAAGACATTTTTTTAGACATTTGAAGGGAGCTTTCCTGTTTTCCCCTCTGTCTACTCTTTCCAACATTTGAACGTGCCCGGTTCCTTCAACCCTTCTTCATGGGGGCTCAGCTTTTGTTTTCCTAAAAATTGTCATTATGCTTAAAATCAGAATTGGAAGCGACAATTAAGCCATCAAGGTTAACCTCTGTTCCATGGAGATATTCGGAGATGTACATTCCAGGAATATATTGTTTACATTCTCCCTGGACACTTCCAAAGAAGGGAATAGGAATAGGAATAGGAATTGGAGTGGAATGGAATAGGAAGTGGAATGGAATAGGAAGTGGAATGGAATAGGAAGTGGAAGTGGAATGAAATAGAATAGAATAGAATAGAATAGAGAATAGAATAAAATAGAATAGAAGATAGAATAGAATAGAAGATAGAATAGAATAGAATAGAATAGAATAGGTGGAGTGGATGGAGTGGAGTGGAATGGAGTGGAGTAAGTGGAGAGCAGAGTGGAGCGGAACGGAACAGAACAGTTTATTGGCCAAGTGTGATTGGACACACAAGGAATTTGTCTCCGGTACATAAGCTCTCAGTGTACTTACAAACAGCAAAGTGATAAATCATAAACATAAGGTAACAATCACAAATCATGAGATACAAGCAACAAGTGATAAATCATAAGATACAGATAGGAGAAGGACATAGGAAGGATGAGGAAGATGAGAAGGATAACAGCAATACAACCTTACTACATGGGTAAAGTATCTTTAGGCATAAGACAGTGTTGTGGGAATTAGGTATATTCAGCAAAGTGATGGCATGGGGTGAAAATATATTTGCATCTAGTTGTTTGGCATGCAGTGTCCTGAGGGGAGAAATTGAAACAGTTTATATTCAGGATATGAGGGGAGGGTCTGTAAATATTTTCTCGGCCCTCTGCAAGAAGAGATGTCCACCCCTCCACGAGGTCATTGGTTCCACAACTCCTGTTAGAATTAGGAGACTTTTTCTAGCCATCTGTGAGAATCTGCCTTCCGTTCTTAAGCCCATCATTCTGCATTTTAATCTCATGGCATGGTTGATCTCCAGTTAATCTGTTTTTTTTTAGCAAGACAAGACAAGACAATATTCTTGGTGGGCCATAAAATATTGTAGCTCACTGGTTTTGTATCAGAGCAAATGAATTTCTATATTTCATCCAAGGCATTAAATTTGGGAAGGGTAAGAGATAGGGCTCCCTCCTCTACTTGTTGGTTGTAGATAAGGACTAAACAGCCTTCGGGGGGCTGCACGTAAGTAACACTTTCAATTTTGCGGGATATGAGATCGACAGCTGAAGGATTAGGAGGCAAAGAGGTGTTTGGATTGGAACAAATTGGATTTTCTTATAGGTTTATGTACACAGTGCCATGAATCTGGGGAGAATCTGGGGAGGGGGAATCTGGGGAGGTAAGATGTTGGTGAACCAATGAATTGGTTGATGGATCCCTATGTGTTTGAGAGGATTAACCTTAGCTCTAGTATGTCTAATACAGGGGTTGGCAACCTGCGGCTCTGGAGCCGCATGTGGCTCTTTCATCCCTCTGATGTGGTTCCCTGTCACCAGTTGGCGCCACAATTTTGAGAGGAAGTTCCGGTTTGGGGGGCGGGAAAGCACAGCGTGCCAGGAGGGAACTCTATGGCAAGGGGTGGGTTTTCCAGTTGGATTCACAATTGATAGGGCTTTCAGTTAGGACAGGTAGAGGGAAAAGAAGGCCACGCTAGGAAGAGACTCTATGGTGGGGGTACCGGAATTCTGGTTAGCTTCAGAATTGAACTGGGGGGTTCCGGTTAGGACCTTTGTGGCTCTTTGAGTGTTTAAAGTTGCCAATCCCTGCTCTAGATGTAAAAAGTGGGTGATAAAGTTAATACATCGAGTTGGGAAGATTTCTGTAACTGAATTGCTTTTCCCTTCAATAAATCTCGTTGAAAAAGACTCCTTTTTTTGTTGTTGTTTTAAACAGCTGCTAAGGATTTCAAAGTTTGCATCAAAGGTCACACACAAAGAGTTTGACCCTTTAAGAAAATAAATAAATGATGTTTTCAGTAGGGAAGCAATTCAGATTCCTTTTTCCCCCTTTCATCCATCTGAGCAAAGAAGTAATTGTCATGGAAGAAAATAATTATTATAATTACCCAGCACATAGAGAATATTTTCTGTTTTGATGTCTATCGTGTAAGCTCCAAGGTTGGATGATGTTTATCGAAGAAAGCAAAGGTGATGTGATGTTTGAAGACGTGCGTGAAAGGTGGGGAGAAAGACATAGGAAAGTCATTTCCAGAGATGAGATCTAAACCTGTTTACTTCTCATGTCAAAGAACGCATCTGTTCCTTAGCACTGATTGTGTTAGGTGGAAATTCATTTGCCTAGGAGCAAATCAAGATGATGGCATCCGGCCCTCTCAATGCCTGCCAAATAGATGGGGAAGAAATGGAGGTATTGACAGATTTTATCTTCCTGGGCTCCAAGATCACTGCAGATGGGGGACTGCAGCCAAGAAATTAAAAGGCGCTTGCTCCTGTGGAGGAAAGCTATGGCAAGTCTAGATAGCATCCTCAAAAACAGAGACATCGCCCTGCCAACAAAAGTGCGTAGAGTCAAGGCGATGGTTTCCCCAGTTGCAATGCATGGCTGTGAAAGTTGGACCATAAGGAAGGCTGAGCGCCAAAGAATGGAGGACTTTGAACTCTGGTGCTGGAGGAGAAGACTCCTGCGAGTTCCTTGAATGCAAGGCGATCCAACTGGTCAGTCCTAGAGGAGATCAACCCTGACTGCTGTTTAGAAGGCCAGGTCCTGAAGATGGAACTCAAAGACTTTGGCTACCTCATGAGGAGGAAGCGGACTCACTGGAGAAGAGCCTAATGCTGAGAACAGTTGAGGGCAAAAGAAGAAGAAGGGGGCCTTAGAGAAGGAGGTGGCTGGATGGGGTCACTGAAGCAGTTGATGTGAGTTTAAATGGACTGTGGAGGATGACAGAGGACAGGAAGGCCTGGAGGAACATTGTCCATGGGGTCGCGATGGGTCGGACACGACTTCACAACTAACAACAACGAACAACACAGCTGACACCAGTCAGAGCATAAATGCAACTGAAGGAAGCAGGGTGGATTTGATTTAAATCAAGTTGATTTAAATCCTAATTTTAAAAGAGCAACTGTGTCATCTCTGCCCCATAGTGGCTCCTCCTCTGACCTGCTGTTGACCCACTGACAGTCCCAATATTGCAGAACATACAGCCTCATGCTACATAACTATGTTCCATTGCATGCCGAATAAACTAAATTATTAATGTATCTTAAATAGAAAAACTACCTTTAGATAGATTTTTACTCCAAAAGCATTTTATTAAAATAAATCTTTTTAAAAAAATTTAATTTAAAAAGTCCAATTTAAATTAAAAAATAATCCTATTTTTTTTATTTAAAAAAATAATAATCGATTTTTATCCGCCCTGGAAAGGATACGTACAGGATTGGACAATGCGGAGAAACCTGGTCTACGGAATCACCAAAAATCGAGCATGACTGAATGGAGAGCATCCTCTCCAGAGCTTAGAAACATAGGCCTGGAAGGGATCTTGGAGGTCCTCTAGTCCAACCCCCTTCCCAAGGCAGGAGTCCTTATATCATCCCGGACAAATGATTGTTCAATCTTGAAAGCCTCCAGTGATGGAGCACCCATAACTTCTGAAGGCAAGCCGTTCCATCGATGAATTGTTCTGTTGGAACATTTCTCCTTAAGTTCTAGATTGGTTCTGTCCTTGATGAGTTTCCATCCATTGCTTCTTGTCCTGCCTTCAGTATTTTATTTATATAGTCTTTTTCATATTATAAGCTGGCCATAGTTACCCTGTGCTAAGGTAGGCGGCCAATAAATGTAATAAATAAATCAATACAAATAAACAAATCGGTTACTGAGAACATGTTAACTTGCAGGAAATGTAACTTGTGGTGTGAAATTAGGAGAAAACTCTTAGAAAACTTCTCCTCAGTTCTAGGTAGGCTCTCTCCTTGATAAGCTTCCATCCATGACTTCTTGTCCTGCCCTCAGGTGCTCTGGAAAATAAATTGAGACCCTTTTCCCTCTGACTCCCTTCAAGGATTAGAAGATGCTATCATGTCTCCCCTTGAGGCCTTTGTTAAACTGGACATACCTAGTGCCGTTAGCTGTTCATCGTATGATTTAGCCTCCAAACCCCTTATCATTGCTGTTCTCTGCACTCTTTCTTGGGTCTCAACAACTTATTTTTATCATCATCCTATATCCTGTAGCTTGATGACATTGCTGGAAAATCAACATGTACCGTGTTTCCCCGAAAATAAGACACTGTCTTATATTTTTTTTGGCTCCCAAAAAAACACTGGGTCTTATATATTTATGGTGCCAAATAGTGGGTGTGAGTGTGTAGGGGTGTTTTGTGGGTGTCTGTTGCTCCCTGAAAATCTTCCTGGAACTGGAGATTTACACTAGGTCTTATTTTAGGGGTAGGTCTTATATATTTATGGTGCCAAATAGTGGGTGTGAGTGTGTAGGGGGGTGTTTTGTGGGTGCACGGTTGCTCCCTGAAAAGTCTTCCTGGAACTGGAGATTTACAGGTCTTATTTGGGTGGAGTCTTATATTAGGGCAGGTTTAGAAAATAGTGCTGGACTTACTTTCGGGTAGGTCTTATTTTCGGGGAAACACGGTATATCAGCTGACGTTTTTCAATATTCATTGCTCTGGGGTTGTTCAACTTACAAGGAAAGCGTTTAAAATAATGGGATTTTTTAAAATCCAGCTTTCCAGCAGTGAGATATTTCAGGCAAGGGATGATACTTTTGTGAAGTGCTTCAGTTGAGTTTGTAAGTGCCACAGGCTCAGAAAAGGAGAGAAAAACAAAGAGTGAGTTTTTTCTCCCAAAACCTCTTCCCATCATCTTTTAATCTCCTTTTTGTGTGGTCCTTGGTGCTCTCTGAGCTTGGTGGTTTCTTGCAGATGCTTCATTACCAAATTAGGTAACCTCATCGCCGCTACCTGTAGCACTGATAATGTTACCTAGTTTGGTAATAACATCTCAGAATCCCGAAACCCAATGAAAACTGAGCTTACAAATACTCTCCTCTCCAGTCTTACCTTTTTCTCATTCTCTAAAACAAAGTTTATTAATGAATAGGCATAAATTGGCAATAAACAGACTCTTGTCACTTATCCGCATGATGCACAGATTATTTCTTTCTAGCTGGACTTCTCTTAGTTGGCTTGGGATTTTTGTTTCAGGCTCAAAGCAATGCCAACCAGTTTTGGTTGCATGGCCAACTCTCCTCTGAGCACTGATGATGTTACATAGTGGGGTCATGAAAGGTCTACAAGAAAACAACCGAGCTCAGAGAGCATTAAGAACCCTACAGTTCAACCCTGCAAAGCTGCAGATATTCTGTTCTCTTGGTCTCACTGGATTGTAAGGTTGGATTAAGGTAAAGGTAAAACATAAAGGTTAAACATGTGTGCTAGTCGTTTCCGGGTCTAGGGGGCGTTGCTCATCTCCATTTCAAAGCCGAAGAGCCAATGCTGTCCAAAGATATCACCGTGGTCATGTGGCCGGCATGACTAAATGCTGAAGGCGCATAGAACGCTGTTACCTTCCCACCCCAAGGTGGTCCCTATATTTCTACTTGCATTTTTACATGCTTTCGAACTGCTAGGTTGGCAGAAGCTGGGACAAGGAACGGGAGCTCACTCCATTATGGATTCGAACCACCAAACTGCCGACCTTTCTGATCGACAAGCTCAGCATCTTAGCCACAGAGCCACTGCGTCTCTGCAAGGTTGGATTAGGGCAGGCAGAAGGGATTGTATATCTCTGTTTAAAAATACCAAGGACAGAAAAAACACAAAGCCGCCTTTGGTTTTAGAGGCTTCAGTTTTTTGTGTGTGATGGTTTTTGGGCTTCTTATACTGTCGTTTTTTGATGTTTGTAAGCCACCCAGGGTTAGGGCGCACAACATTGGACAGTTATATAAGTGTTTTAAACACAAACAAACAAAGTGGTTCACCCAAACAGTGGGAGAGATGCTTCCCACCTCACCACTGGGATATCAGCAGGC
>SOZL01001242.1:0-31801 GCA_009733165.1 Naja naja
TCCTTTAAAAATAAAGATATATTTTAAAAAATTAATTGTAAAAGTTGGGTTCCAGGCAATAGGAAGTAATAAAAAGAAACACTATCACTCTTTATTCAATTGCCACTACTTGATATCCGAGGCTTCACAATTTAAAAAGGAAGATTCCAACTCTTTTATTTTTTAGATTCTCCAAGGTGACTTCATCCTTTAACTTCAAGTCCAGGCTCAAATATACATCAATTCACCGAAAGCACCTAAATAAACAACCTCCAGTGCTTTCTTATCTAATGTTCAGCGTAGGGCCCTTAACGCAATCCTTGCAAGTGTGTATATATTTAAGGAAAATAACAAGCCTCTAGGTGGCAATATTGTATCACTTTCACAACTTTCACTTTGTTGCCGGATAATCTTGATCCGATAGATGTCACTTCCTTCCTTTCTCAAAACAAGAAGGGAAAAAAGACTCGACCGCCATATCATATTAAAGAAAGAAAAGAAAACTCAAGTTTCATTAAAATCCAAAACACCAAAAAATAATATACAAAAATAATATGTTGCCTCAAACCATTCAAAACTAAAAGGAAGAAAAAGAAAAGAATAAAGAGAAGCCTTTAAAAGCCGTAGAAAAAGGAAAGAAAACTCTTCAATCTCAAACAAAATCTCATGCCGCTTACTTCATTTCACTCTTAATTTTTAGATTCAATTAAAATTACTAGAGTGTTCTCTAAAAAGAAAGTAAAACCCATCTCACCGACTGACACACTTCTTCCAATCTTGTTCTTCCGGAGCTGTCACAGCTTCAGCAGCTTGATGGCTGGCTCAGTCTGCTGCTGGCAAAGGGGCTGTCCTGGATCAACCAGGGACTTTACGATGTCCCTGGGATCAGCAGGAGGTGCCCCATACATTCACTGACTCTACAAGTCAGCTTAGGTCCCGAGGAACCTGCAACGGCGATATCAGAGGTGATTTCAGGAGCTGAAATCACCTCAGTCCTGCTGTGACGCCAGCTCCTCCCATCCCTCCTCTTAATCACGAAATTTGATGGCTTTTTTCTTGTCCGCCCTTCTTCTATGTTGTTTTATAGTTCAGGATCTCCATTTCTATCCATTGTGCCACTTCTTTATAGTCTTTAAATAGCATTTTTAATTCTTCAAAAGATAATGACATTTTGAAAGGGTTTTTTTTAAAGCAACCCCAATTAACTTTAATCGCTCAGTATCCTCTGTCCAAAAGTCCAGGAACCTCCAAATATCCAAAGCTATTTCTTGCTTTTTACTCACTTTCACTTTTCGGGCTTAGGCTTGCAACAAAGCTTCAATTGTAGTGTATTTTTTCAAGTCTTGTTAATTCCACTCTCAATACTCTTTAAATCCAGGTGGTTTCCATTTCAGACTCCACCCTACTTTCACTTTTCTTCTTCCTCAGTTTGCTTTCTTTCTCTCTCTTTATAAAGAAAATTCTTTAAAATTGTTCAAAGTCTTTATCACTTGGCACTTTATTTTCAGCTAAAGTAGCCTATTAATGTCCAAGTGAATTAATGTCCATTTCTTGTTGCCCATCTTTTCTCAATATTCGAATCATTCAGAACTGCCAGCATTAGAGAAGAAGAAAAGAAAAACTATCTTTTCACTTTACTTCGCCGCTTTAAATTTAAAAAAAAAAACAGTATTGTTTTGCACTGTTTAAAGTCCAGGTACCTTAAATAGATATTTTCCGTGTCAAGCCCGGTCTGCCACACTTTCTCCTTCAAACTCCCTCCTGCACAATCTTATCTGTTTGAGTTCTTCTTTGAGGTGGCCATTTCTGACCACAGCTGCAACTGCCTTTGGAAAAGGGAGAAAGACCAGCTGGGGAGGAGAGATGCGGCTCTCCTCGACCCTGCTAGTGGCTCCCCCGTCTTCACCACCTCTATGGGGTGGTTTTAACCCCAAAGCCAGCCAGCTCGGGGTCTCCAGCGGCGAGCATGGATTGAAACAGTGCACAGTCGCGGATTTTGATCTGTCTCCGAAGAAGCTCAAACAGGATCTCTCCCATATTTTGTTTTGACATGCTGTCAAACCATTAGCTGCGACTGCTGTCACAGAGATGGGCAGACAACTGATACTCTGCTCCCCAGCCTTCCCAAATCAAGACCTTCTGGATGGGCTAGAGTACAGTCCCTATCACCCCCAGCCAGCGCACTGTCTGGCAGGAACTGGTGCTCTAGTTCAGGTTACCAAGCAAGAAAAGATTATTTTTCCCTATTAGCGCCTGGGAATTTCTTTCAAAAGCTATCTGGTGCCCAGGCCTGAACTCTGAAACACCTCAATGGCAAATAAATTGTTTTTAAAATTTTAAAACGAAGTGCTTTCTCTGCTGTTTTGAATATGGGGAGGGGTGTGGCTCAGATTATTTTTAGGCAAGCTAGCTGAGGTCTTCAGCAAAGCAGCAGACAGATCAGTTAGTTTGATCTTATGAAGCAGTGAAGTTTACCATTAGGTGAATCCAAGGCCTACCCAAGCTGCTGATGGCCATTTCCATGGCCTGGCATTAGACTTGCTTTTTGTTGTCTGTGCTGACTCGAGTCCACAGAAAGTCACTTTCCGGTGGGGCTTCCCATTTTGGTGTGTTTTTTTTCCAACACTTGGGCCCCCACCTGAGCAAGGTGGTGTTTGCAAAGCCTTGTGAAATCAATGGGATCCATTTCTAAGAGCTTCCTTGCAGACTATGGCATTCTATAACACTGTGACTGGACCAACCATTTTTTAATATCTTGAATATCAATTGTTTTGCAATTGTTTATTTCGGGGTGTGTTTTTTGATAGATTAGATAGATGATGAAGATAGATACCATAGATAGCTACAGAGATGATAGATAGATAGATAGATAGATAGATAGATAGATAGATAGATAGATATGATAAGATAAGATAAGATAATGATATGGGTGGGTGGGCAGACAGACACAGGATGGATGGAAGATGATAGAGATAAAAGATGAATGAATAGGTAGATGAATAGATGATAGATGAATGATTAGATAGATGAAAGATTAGAATAGAATAGAATAACAGAGTTGGAAGGGACCTTGGAGATCTCCTAGTCGAAACCCCTGCTTAGGCAGGAAACCGTACAACACTTCAGACAAATGGTTATCCAACCTCTTTTTAAAAAACTTCCAGTGTTGGAGCATTAACAACTTCTGGAGGCAAGTTGTTCCACTGATTAATTGTTCTAACTGTCAGGAAATTTCTCCTTAGTTCTAAGTTGCTTCTCTCCTTGATTAGTTTCCACCCATTGCTTCTTGTCCTGCCCTCAAGTGCTTTGGAGAATAGCTTGACTCCCTCTTTTTGTGGCAGCCCCAAATGGTTTCATAATTAAAAGCCTGTCTCTGGAAGAACTTGCAAATAGGCACCTCACTGAGTATCCAAGAACGTGTGATGGACTCTGAATAGCCAAGTAATCTGTATCCAAGCTGGGATGGCCTTTTCTTCCCAGGAACCAGGAGCAGCAGGGGTGTCCCCAGACGGGTTCAAGAAGATTTAAGATGGTATCACAACTGCAATTACAGTACTCCCTTCTCCCCTAAGTTTTACTATGCAAGCAAAAAAGGACCAGGCTTTGATCTCATAGTTGTGGCTGCCATCTTAACACTTCTTACACAAATACATATCCTGGGGACACGGACACACCCTAAAGAGGATGGTGGTGCAGGTGTGATTCCAAAGCTCCACAGCAACATGGTAATGATTTCCAGAGTTCCTCAAAAGTGCTTCTTTAACAGCAACTTTTAAGGAGTGCTTTGATCCAAGCAATGGCTTTTCAGTGCTTGTTTTCAAAGGCATCTTAAGATTAGGTTTTTTGAAGAAGAGCAAATATCTTCAGATTTTGGCAAGTTTGAACTTGGCGCCAAATTGTCACTGGCTAGATAGATATGCAAATCTGCCCTTCTGTTAATAGGGGCCTTCTGTAATTTTAAGCTTATCTCGCAAAGAGGATCATAATGATGGGACCCCAAATTATAAAAAAGCCAACTACGATCTCATAGCTGCCGACCTCACATCTCTTGTTCACAGGTTGTAATACTGCAGAAAACCATCATAACACTTTTTTGCTCGAAGTCAATAGAGTCATTAATCTATAATGCATTCAAAAATAACCCCTAAAGCCAAAAATAAAAACAAATTACCCATATCAATAAGAAAACTACAAGAAAAAATCTCTTTGGCGAGCAAACAAAACTGGCTATGTAGCCAACTTTAAAAACCGCTACAAAACCTTATGCCATCAGATAAAGGCCGAATGTACCAATCACCATTGCAAACAGGAGGAAGAGCTGTTAATCTCTTCCTGAGCCTGCTATAATTTTGTTAATGCCAAACTTAAAGACTCAATTTTTTTTTCGGGGGGGAGGGGAATTATTTTTATTTTTATAACAAAAACAACAAATAAAACCATCTTTCAATTATACAGTTTGTTGGCTGGGTACATATATCTTCTGCGTATAATAATATTGGTATACATTTCTTATTAAATTTACATTCATATTATAGTCAACATTATATATCCTCTTATATCATTACATTGTCATTAAGTTTTTATTTCAATTTCAAACTATCCTTAAAGGCAAATCCCAAATCTTACTAAATTATATTCATATTAAAGCTTATTCAAAAATAATCAATTTTAGTATATCATTATTAATACAATATCCTTTAATTTCTTACTCTATTTTCTAGGCATCCATAAAATAACTCCCAAATCTTATAGTACTCCTTTTCTTGTTCTTTAATTGCTAATGTTAATCTACTCATTTCTGTACATTCCATTATTTTCTTAATCACTTTCTCCATCAGAATTTACTCATTTTTCCAATTTTGAGCAAATACAATTCTAGCTGCAGTTAATACATTAATAATCAAGTATGTTATTTCTTTACTATAGTTTTCAGGCAAAATTCCCAATAAAAGTATCTCAGGTATCAGGTATCAGGTATCTCAGGTATCTCAGTCTATATGTTGTTTTATCATTTTTTCCAACCATGTGTGTATTTTGGTCCAATAGCTTTTCGCTTCCGTGCACGTCCACCAGATATGGTACTATGAGCCAGGTATCTGATGACACTTCCAACATTTCGCCAATTTATCTTTAAACATCTTTGTTAGTCTTGCTGGGGGTAGGTGCCACCTGTAAAACATCTTATACAAATTCTCTTTATAGGCTGTTGACATTGTTAATTTATAGTTTCTACTCCATAATTTCTGCCATTTATCCAAATCTATCCCATATCCAAAAATTTTCCCCCAAGCAATCATCATTTCTTTAACCTGTTCTTCTAATTTCACTCCTAATAGATAGCCATACAACTTTTTAATCATCTTCTCTTCAATACCTGTCAAGATTTTATCTAACTCAGTCAATTATTTGTAAAACCCATCTGTCTTATTATCTTTTTCATATCTAGAATGTATTTGCATATATGAATTCAAGTTCAATTCAAGTTTACCCCTTGTTCATTTAATTCTTCTTTTGTTTTGAGTTCACCCTTTTCATTTAAAACATCATTATATCTAACAATATGTTCCATTTTAAAAAACATTTGGATACACAAATGCCTCCATTGTTGATAACCAGACTGGTATTTTCAAATAATGTTGTTCCCTTATTTTCTCCCATGTTGACAATAAAGCATCTCAAATATGTCTCTGGAAATAACCATGTGCCTTACTTTTCTTATACCATAAAAATGCATGCCACCCTGTCAAGCCTTTCTCTGCTACCGTTTCCAAAGGCTTGGAAAAACCTTTTGCCAGGGAGTAAAATTCTTCAAAACATCCCTGCTAATTAGAGGTGATAGACCGTGTTGTTCTTTGCTGTCAATGATGATAAAAATGAGACCCGGAAAGTAAAAAACGTTTTTATTTATAAAATAAGAAAACCTAACGGAGCTACATGTTTGCAACCTAATCTCCACCAAGGCATATAGAAAAAGAACAAAGGGAAATATAATGGAGGTTACAAAGGAAGTGAAGTATAAACCTTGTACACATGCGCAGTGTATCAAAATATCACAAGACTTTCTTATCTTATTGCTATGGAGACAAGATAACACAGTGCTGGCTAGCAGACACCTGCTTGCTATAATATGAGCTTAGAAGCTTGAACAGACAAACACAGTGACATCCCCTTCTTTTGTCTGTTAAGCGGACATCAGATAAGGCACATCTTCTCACGCAGATATTTGTGCTGCGCTGCTGGAAGTGGTTTGTTGAGCATGTCAGCAATCTGATCATGTGTGGACACATACTGTAATGTAACAAAACCTTGTTTAATTGCTTTATGTTCTTATAACGAATGTCAATGTGTCTGGACCTAGAACCTGTGAAACGTGTTTCAGAAATATAAACCACAGATTCGTTGTCTTCCATCACGGTGATTGGCTGGATCGGGCGTGTCCAGATATCTGTGACTAAAGCATCAAACCATGTTAGAGAATTACAAGCATCAGAAACACAAGCATATTCAGCTTCAGTAGATGAGCAAGAAATGAAATTCTGTTTACGCACTTGCCAGTAAACAGGACACCCATTTAAGAACATCATATAACCTGAAGTACTTTTATGTGACTTCTTATCACTCAATCAGAATCTGCATAACAACATAATTCTGCATAATCAGTATGTGTGGTTCTAACAACAACTTCATTTTTTAGTGTGCTTTAATATCTCAATAACTTCTTAATGCATAACCAATGAAACTGTTTTGCCTTACCTACGTCGTGACAAAGATTAACACTAAGTGCAATGTCGGTCTGGTCCAACTACTAATGTATAACAATGACCCAATGACTGAACGATAAAGTGTTTGATCTTCAAAATCAGGACTTGGTTCATGTGCCAGATTATGAAAATCTGTTTGCATAGGTATGCTAGCCGTTTTAGCATCCTTCATATTGCAATGATGCAACAGTTGTTCAATCTTATCCTCTTGTGAAAGACTAAACCCCTTCTGAGTTTTGTTAATCTGAACACCCAAATAAGTGTTAATGTGTCCTAAAGATTTCAATGTAAAATATTTCTGCAAAGCTTTAGCAAAATTCTCACTCATTTGCTTATTTGGACCAATATAAACAATATCATCAACATAAACAAGAATTATCTCATATGTATTCCTAGATCTTTTTGTGAACACGCATTCATCAGTTTCGGACTTAATAAAGCCCATTGAATTTAGTTTGTCAGTAAGACATAAATACCACATTAAACCAGACTGTTTCAGGCCATAAAGACTTTTGTTGAGGAGCCAGATATCCCCTTCTTGCTTCCGGAACCCTGGAGGACCTTTGGCATAAATTTCTTCATCCAGGTCAGCATTTAGATAAGCTGTTTCCACATCAAACTGGAAAACTTCTAAACCAAGAATAGTTGCAGTGGCTAAAGCATTTTCACACTCAGTCCGAACTGTCAGTGAATAAGTATTTGTGTAGTCCTCAGGATAACTTTGAGCGAAACCCTGAGCTACAAGTCTGGCCTTGTATAATGACTCACCATTTGGCTTCTTAATTCTGTAGACCCATCTGGTGCCAATAACTTTCTTGTTTGCTGGAGGACTTGCAGGCGTAAACACCTTGAGTTTCTTTAGACTGTCCATTTCAGCCTGCATTGCCTCATACCATTTCTCTTGCTCTGAATCAGGAAGGTGCTTAATTTGTGTGAACTTGTCAGGAGACAGTGTAACATTACAAACCAATGGTAAAGGTGCTTTTGTCAATTGCCATGAATATCGCTTTCGAGGATCCCTTTGTGGTCCTCTCGAACGCTCGAACAACTGTCCATTCTTCTTCCGATTCATCCTCGTCTTCTCCATGGCTCGCGAAGACGGAATATGTGGTTGAGAAGAACTAGTTGATGGAACATCCACCTGTGAATTTTGATCATCAGGCTGCATGACATCAATAGCATCATCTCTAGGAAAATAAACTCCAGGATCATTGGAGTGAATCCTGGACCAGTCAGCATCTTCCTCAAAATTGAAGGACTGAGAAATCACAATTACATGTCAGGAGTCAACGAATTTGCTCCATTTTGAATTGTCATCAATACCCATGAATCTCATTCTTCTTGCTGCTGGACCTCCTTTTCTTCTTTGAGCTAATGGAATATTCACCATAGCGTATGAACCAAAAATATGGATATTTTTAAGATCAGGTTTGTACCCATATAACTTGAAGAAGAGTCTGATTTATTACACTGCTCCAGATGCGGTTAACAATGTAATTTGCATATTTAATAGCTTCACCCCAATATGGGAGACTGAGATTAGCGTCTTCTAGGAGACAATGCATCATGGTTTGTAGGACCCCGTTTCGGTGTTCCGCCACTCCATTTTCCTGAGGAACATAAGGGGCTGAGGTCTGGTGCAGAATTCCATTCTTATGCATCCAGTCCTGAAAACGCTGAGACATGAATTCAGCACTGTGATCACTTTGAATTCTAGCGATGCGAACATTGTGTTGGGTATTGACATAAGTTGCAAAGTCTTTAAAGATCTGAAAGGTCTCTGATTTTTCCTTCATAGGAAATACAAATCCATATCTAGAATAATTATCAACAATTGTTAAGAAATATTTTTGCCACCAAGTGTTGGTGCAAATGGACCTACTATGTCAGTGTGTACCAAATCAAAATGCGTGTTGACAGGCGTAGTGTGTTTTGGAACAGCTGCTGCTTTGGATTTGGCTTTCTTGCAGACAGCACAATCCAAGAACACCCTACACCCCTTCAGATCCAAACCTTTCACGAATTCGCATCTTTCTGAGAACACAAAACTGGCATACCCCAATCGTCGATGCCACTTATGGATACACCTGGAATGTAAAGGTTTACCTGTTAATGAATTTTCAACATTTATATTAGGAACCTTAGGCTTGCTTTGAGCAAACTGTTTCTTTTTATTGGCTTTAGGAGCCTTAGGAGTAGCTACAGGATCTCTCTCTGAGACATCTCTCTCTGGGCCTGTGCTCTCCTTTGGATATCTTATACTTGCCTGTGCTTGCGAGTTAGACTTTGGCTTTAGGTAATAAACACCACCAAGTAATATGGTGTCGGCAACAATATTACCCTCTTTCACCACATAACTTGCTTTTTCAAAATGGTGAACCTGGTACTTGGACACCCTTGACAAATGACTTTGGCTAAGCAAACTGCAGGTTGCTGTTGGTATATAATAAACATCAGGAATCAATGCATCGAGCTCTTCAATATAAACAGTTCCTTTTCCCCTGACCTGAACAGGATAATTTGAAAAAGTGTACAGTTCATGCATGTCAGGTTCAGGCTCGTGCATCTCTGTGAACAGATCTCTTCTGTAGGTAACATGCACTGCTGCTCCACTGTCTAAAGTCCAGAGAAGTCATCTGTCATACTTTGGATCAGGTCGTGGATCGTTGATCAATGCCAATGTGATGTGTGAAGCTTGTAGATCACGCCTGGGACCACGACGAACTTGTCTTCCACCTCTGCCTCTGCCTCTGGAATCTGTTCCTCTGGGCTGGTACGGTGCTGAGATCGTTGGGGACAATCCCGGGTGGGATGTCCCACACGATTGCACATACAGCATCTTGGCATCCTTGGAACGAAGCCTCTTCCTCGGAAGGGACGCCTTGCTGGAGCTCTTGATGCAGGTGGTCCTCTCAAATGTGGCGTGGCTTGCATGAGTGCTTCTTCAGTTAAAATTCTGCATACATGATCAACTGTGCGCTGAGCAATAGGCACTTGATTAATCTTTGAAATGGCATCTTTCCATTCATAATTCAAAGAGTTAATGCTGATCATTTGAAAATCATCTACAGCATAACCTTGTTCAGCAAGCTCTTTTCTCTTTTCATTTTTGTTAAATGCTCTCCAATAGTTTCACCTGGCCTTAATCTTGAACCATGAAATTCAGTTAAGAGTAAACATGTAGATTCAATTGAAACAGGCCTGTAACATGCTTCTAATTGAGCCCAAATTTGTTGGGCAGTTGCATCAGGTGAAAAAATAATCTGCAATTCAGTGTCAATTGACATCAATAATGTTGTGCATGCTCTAGTATCCAAGTCTCTTATGTCAGGGGGCCACGGTTGTGCTGGAGGATTAAACACCATACAGTGGGTACCTTCTCTATGAAGTAATATGCCAACCTCACTGACCCATGCCTTGTAATTTCGTCCTGAGAGCTTTAATTTTGAATCACCAGTCAGTGGGGTGATAGAAATTTGCAGAGGAACATTTATAATTTGCGCTGGTTGAACAATGCCTGCTTGGCCACCAGGGGGTGCTGGAGCTGACACTGGTGCTGGCACTGGTTGACCTGCTAAATGCATTTGTGGCTGTGCCATTGCTGGTCTAACCTGTGGCTGCATGTGGACTTGTTGCTGTTGAGCTGCTATTGGTATTTGAGCACCACCAATTTGGCCTACTGGAGTAGGTGCTGGCATCTGCATCTGAGGCATTTTACTAGCAGCTATATCAGGAAGCCGAGTTGATTGTAATAGTTTTTTATGATCATGTATTGCATGCATTTCGTCAGCAGATGGTGCTACAACATTAGAAAACAAAGAAGCTCTCGCTGAGTCAGGATCATAAGACACTCCACGTGATGTAGGCACAGCTCTCTGCTCTGATTGGTCTGATACCACACCCATGTGACCAACTTGTGGGTGGACCCTTGGCTTCCAAGAAGAAGGCAAGATGGAGGGCTCAGGAACTTGAACCACACCCATATCTGGCTGAAGGGATAATGTAAAAACCTTGGCTTGCTTTATACTCTCTTCAAAAAATCCAATTGACTGCAAGTAAACCTGCACAGCCTTCTGCCTAATTGTCTTCTCTGGAGACATTGGAGAATAAAGAATGTCACCTTTCTCTTTGGGTGAAAAATGCTCAGCTGACTGTATAACTTTAAGCCTTGCTCCAAGTAATCCATAATCTTCAGCGTTTGCTTTTGCAGACTGAGCTTGTAAACATGCATCATAGATATAGGAAGAACTTACAGACCTGGTCTCTTGTTGCTCTTCCACGGCAGAAGCATGTGGGAGTGACTGCCATAAATCGTCCTCGGACGGAATCCTCCTCTGTTTCATCTTTGCTTTCTTTCGAGGCATTATCTTGCAGTTATTCACCAGGTCCTCAGACCTGAGGAACTAACTAAAAATAAGCCCTATCATCACAACGAGCAAAGAAAAACATAATTAAGCTTGAAGCTTTGAAGCTTTGAAAAAACCATCCTCTCTACCAATGTCAAACCTTTCTCTGCTACTGTTTCCAAAGGCTTGGAAAAACCTTTTGCCAGGGAGTAAAAATTCTTCCAAAACATCCCTGCTAATTAGAGGTGATAGACCGTGTTGTTCTTTGCTGTCAATGATGATAAAAATGAGACCCGGAAAGTAATCTAAAAACATTTTATTTATAAAATAAGAAAACCTAACGGAGCTACATGTTTGCAACCTAATCTCCACCAAGGCATATAGAAAAAGAACAAAGGGAAATATAACGGAGGTTACAAAGGAAGTGAAGTATAAACCTTGTACACATGTGCAGTGGATCAAAATATCACAAGACTTTCTTACCTTATTGCTATGGAGACAAGATAACACAGTGCTGGCTAGCAGACACCTGCTTGCTATAATATGAGCTTAGAAGCTTGAACAGACAAACCAAACAAACGCAGTGACAATTGTAGGTCGTGCTCTTCCAATATTAACAGCCTAGTAGTTCTTAAAGTAATCCATTCTTTTATCCACCTCAATATTATGGCCTGATAGTATAGTTCCCAATTGGGTAATCCAAAACCTCCTCTCATTCTAGTATCTTATAACAGTTTTAATTTGATCCTTGTCTTTTTTCCCTGCCATATATATTTCAACATCATTTTATTTAAGTCCTCAAAATATTCTTTCCCTAATTGTCTGGAATAAGTATAATATTCTTGGTAATATATTAATTTTAATTGTCGATATTCTCCCTGTCAAGGATAGCTGTAAATTTTTCCATTTTTCTAAATCTGTCTCGATCTGTTTTAGTCTGTAATAATTATCCTCTTTAAGTGTTCCACATCTTGCTGTCAGTTGTATCCCCAAGTATTTCACTTTTTTGTGATCTGGATATTTAACCTGTCCATCAATTCTTTTCTTTGCCTTTCCGTTATGTTCTTCACTAAAATCTTAGTTTTTTCTTTATATATCTTCAGTCCTGCTACCTCTCCATATTCTTCTATCTTTTCTAACAGTTTAGGACTTGACTCTAATGTGCGGTTCCAACCTCTTTCCTATTGCAGAGCAGCTCAAGGTAGCTCCCCCACTCCCCACGACCCCCCTCCTTCCACAGAGAAAAGTAAAAGCAGTTTAAATCTTTGTCTGAGGCAGCACCCCCACCCACCCCCGCAACCCCCCTCCTTCTGTAGAGAGAGAGAAGACAGGAAGGAGCAAGGCTACTTAAGGCAAAGAAATGAAGATGAGAAAATGTTTTATCAGAATTCATCCTATCTCCACATATGACCCTTCCTCTGATTCCCCAGGGCCGCCTCTGTACATACATCCCATCATCTGATCCTTCAGTCTCCCACCAATCACCTAACCAACTCCAATCCTGTTTACCTTCCATGCCTAGATAAGGTCAGCTGGGTGCTATTTTGCTTAAGAGCTCCATTAATGGTACTATCAACAATAACACTTCTGCAGTGTCCTTTATGTGACAAAATGGGTGAAAATTCCTGGGTTACATTTTGAGTTTCATTGGCTTAAAAGAGGAAAAGATCTGAGATAGAACTTCTGGGTTGCATTTCCAATCAACATAAATAATTGTATATTGGACTAAAGTTAGGAAACAGCCAAACAAACAACTTCTGAGAGCTTATGGTACTTCGGATTGCAGGGTGTTGTTTCTGATCATCAACAGGAAGTGCATGAACAAACAATAATTGAAGTTGTGAGTAAGAGAATGAGAGAAATTTTAGGCAGGGGTACTTGACAAAAAGCACTTTGAAATGTGAAGCGGGTCACAGCCTTAGAATGACCCTGTATTGAACATTTCAGCACCACAGATTATGGACAGCTCCACTGCTTAAAAATGATGGTTTTTGCCCTGATTTTTGCATTTATCTCTGGTTGGGGAACATCAGTGCTTCAGTTAATAATAGGTAAATAATAATTATTTAACCATTCAATGTTTAGGGTGTTTTCTGTCCATTGGCTTTTTACTGTGGCAAGGAATTATAATTTCCCTGGAATTAGGAAACAGTCTACCCCAAGCAGTTCAATTTGCATAAAAAAGTTCCCACAAATGTTTAAGTGCACTATTTTCAACATAATTTATCTCTGAAACATCTAAGAAAACAGGCCACATTTAAATCAAGTATTAAATTTTAAAACATAAGAGACATCCAAATCAAATATGTTTGCTCCTTTCATTTTTTTTCAGGAATAATCCAGAAATCTCAAATCCCCAAAAAGGAAGAGCCCAGTGTTTGCATAAATTCAGTCTTCTGGCATTGTGCTGCTTATAACAATTGTTGTGGGAATGGTCAGGGTGAAGGACCTAGCTCTGATTCCATTGATTCTAAACCACAGCATGTGATAAAAACTTTATTCTGGTGGTGATGTCTCTTCATAGTACACCCAACAACTGCTATATCACTGGCTAAACTCAGAGTATCCCTGAATTCACTTTAGTAGTAGAAAAACAAATTTCACACAGAGGAGAAATTTAGAATTTGGAATTCAGGGGAAATTCAAATTCAAAATTCTGTAAAAGCTGCACTGAAACAAGCATTCCTGTTCTCTGTCATAAGAAAATTCCAATAGGAAACAAAGACAACAACACAAGCAATAATTCTTACTTTAAGATCAGAGGTTTATTGTTTCTAATAATTTGAAACATAAGAAATGAATAGATATATGTAGAGATAGAGGTCAGGTAGAGGCCGCGTGCAGCACACTGCCGCACCTCAAATGCCTGCATGCCTCAAATGCCTATGTTATCTCACCTAGTTCACAGCACCAGGATGATCTCACCTAGTTCACATCATCAGGATACTGCGGAACACTGCCTCTGGCTGCTACATTCTTAAGATTGGTGAGGAGAATCCACCAATGCAAGTACTGTTTCTAAGCTGCTCAAAAAAAATAAAGGGAACACTTAAACAACACAATGTACAGTAGTTGAATGTGCTGACAACAAAATCACACACAACTTAACAATGGAAATCAAATGCATCAACCTATGGAGGTCTGGATTTGGAGGTACACTCAAAACTAAAGTGGAAGAAAACACTACAGGCTGATCCAACTGTGATGTAATGTCCTTAACACAAGTCAAATGAGGCTCAGTAGTGTGTGTGGCCTCCACGTGCCTGTATGACCTCCCTACAATGCCTGGGCATGCTCCTGATGAGGCGGATGGTCTCCTGAGGGATCTCCTCCCACACCCGGAATAAAGCATCCCCCAACTCCTGGACAGTCTGTGGTGCAACGTGGCGTTGGCGGATGGAGCAAGACATGATGTCCCAGATGTGCTCAATTGGATTCAGGTCTGGGGAACAGGTGGGCCAGTCCATAGCATCAATGCCTTCATCTTGCAGGAACTGCTGACACACTCCAGCCACATGAGGTCTAGCATTGTCGTGCATTAGGAAGAACCCAGGGCCAACTGCACCAGCATATGGTCTCACAAGGGGTCTGAGGATCTCATTTCGGTACCTAATGGCAGTCAGGCTACCTCTGGCGAGCACATGGAGGGCTGTGCAGCCCTCCAAAGAAATGCCACCCCACACCATTACTGACCCACTGCCAAACCAGTCATGCTGGAGGATGTTGCAGGCAGCAGAACATTCTCCATGGCGCCTCCAGACCATGTCACATCTGTCACATGTGCTCAGTGTGAACCTGCTTTCATCTGTGAACAGCACAGGGCGCCAGTGGCAAATTTGCCAATCTTGGTGTTCTCTGGCAAATGCCAAACGTCCTGCACGGTGTTGGGCTGTAAGCACAACCCCCACCTGTGGATGTCGGGCCCTCATACCACCCTCATGGAGTCTGTTTCTGACCATTTGAGCAGACACATGCACATATGTGGCCTACTGGAGGTCATTGTGCAGGGCTCTGGCAGTGTTCCTCCTGTTCCTCCTTGCACAAAGGCGGAGGTAGTGGTCCTGCTGCTGGGTTGTTGCCCTCCTACGGCCTCCTCCACATCTCCTTATGTACTGGCCTGTTTCCTGGTAGCGCCTCCATGCTCTGGACACTACACTGACAGACACAGCAAACCTTGCCACAGCTCGCATTGATGTGCCATCCTGGATGAGTTGCACTACCTGAGCCACTTGTGTGGTTTGTAGACTCCGTCTCATGCTACCACTAGAGTGAACGCACTGCCAGCATTCAAAAGTGACCAAACCATCAGCCAGAAAGCATAGGAACTGAGAAGTGGTCTGTGGTCACCACCTGCAGAACCACACCTTTATTGGGGATGTCTTGCTAATTGCCTATAATTTCCACCTGTTGTCTCTTCCATTTGCACAACAGCATGTGGAATTGATTGTTAATCAATGTTGCTACCTAAGTGGACAGTTTGATTTCACAGAAGTGTGATTGACTTGGAGTTACATTGTGTTGTTTAAGTGTTCCCTCTATTTTTTTGAGCAGTGTATATTACCTTTTGCTGCTTGGAAAAACTGTATAAAAGCAATAAACGCTGCAAAGGCAGTCAGTCATCTTTGCACCCTGCAAATGACTGGTCATTGACTCCGTCAGCTGGTGCCCGAATAGGGACAGCCCGCCCCCATGGGTAGCAACAGCCAACATACTTACTGTCATCTGGAACAGACCCCTAGGTGCACCTTCGTCCTCCGGGACCCCTCAGTGGTAAGTATGGGTTGCAATCTATCTCAACACCAGCATAAACATGTACAGGAACTCCGATTCTTCTACGGTTCTCCACTGCATACCATTTGCTTCTCTGAAATGGGTGGCACATGATATCATTTCAGACTCATTTGGAGACCCCAGTTCCTCATTTCAGCTTTGTGGTTGACTTCTGAAAGGCTTTACAGTAGTGGCTCAGACTAAATTCTGGTATGTGTTTGAAGAAGTCATTATCCTTGTTCAAAAGATAGTAAATTTTTTTGCCCTTCCTCTCCTTTAAAAAAAATATTAAAGGTAAAACACAGTTGTACTCATATTGGTATGAGAGTTTAAAACTGCAATTCTATGCATTTGTTACATAGAAATAAATTGTATTCAATGAATCAGACTTACTTCTGAGTAGGCATGCTTTAGATTGCACTGCATGGGAAGCAAATGTGACTTGGTGATATAATTGCTCTGTAAAACTATCTTGACCTGATAAAACAGTATTTACTGTTTATAATAAGGGAAAAAAGATCAGCTGACATACTTGATATAGAAGAGCTATGAGTGTAATAAGCTGCTATATGAAATGAATCTTTTAGAACAAAATCTATGCTTATATCAAGAGGAAAAAGAAAACTCAATTTTTTGTTGTTCAGTTATTACTTTACAGTAATACTATGCATGCCAAAAGCAGTTTTGTGACTTGACAAGTAAAATTTTAGAACAGTTGATTGCAAAAAACCCCCAGCAACACAATAACTCAAATTTCAAGCAGATCTCCTGCTGACTTTCACCAACACCCTCATTTCTTCAAATCAATGCATTTCATCTCAAGACTTCTTGATATTTTCTGATATTAACTGTACACAGTTCTTAATGTTCTAAACTATTTTTCTCGAAGAAAAAAACAAAGTAGTGTGCCATTTTTTTCACTTGAACATTCTTCAAAATTACATTTTGGAAGTGGGAGAAAAAACAGGATCTGCTAAATTCTATGTGTCTATGTATGTTAAAGTGTTTGGATTTTTTTTTAGTGTGCAATCCCTTCTGTAGATATTTGTTGACCAAAATTGCTATTATTGCTTATTATTACTTCATTTATAAATGGTCTTTTGTATGTATGTGTACTCCAGTGTGTTTGTAAGTATGTGAGGTTTATAAATGTGACAAGACTGTAAAAGAGCTGTGTGTGCCTGTAACTTAATGCCCCCCCCCCCCATTTTTATTTTTGTACTGTGCTGATTAAAAATAAAATGCACTGACCATGACACAGATAACTTTCAGAGAATTTTTTTAAAAGCTGCTGTCTGATGGTGGGAAGATGATGTTAACAACAAGGAACACAGTGGTAAATAATGGAGTTTTGGGGAAACAGTTGAATTTAAAACTAGTTCAGTTACTTTGATTCACAGATGTAGTCTCTCAGATGCTACACCTTAAACAAGAGTACATATTCAGAATCACAACATATTTATTTTAACCAACTGTTTGGAGATCTCATGTTTTAAACATATAGTTCAATCGAACCAGGATATATGTAAAAAATAAAAATGGATCATGTAATATAGGGGGGATAGGAAAAAAGGATCCATACAGAGCATGAACTATCATGTGATTCTTGTATATCTAGCTTATACTGAGCTGTTTTTTATCTTTAATCAGGATGAGCCATTAACAGTGCAAAACCCTTAAGCATACTTAGCTTCTTCAATAGGAAATAATGCTTAAACAGAGAACAGTTTACCTCTCCAGTAGTTCACAGCTCTTAGAGCTGTATTTATGGTTGCTATCCTAGGACAATTTAGTTCAGAAAGTCATCAAGAAATGGAAAATATAGCAGTATTTAAGTGGTTTGCTTTCCTTTGTCTGGTGGAAGTAACTTTAGAGAAATTCAATTTAGTTGGAATGCCTCCAGCCAAAAATTGTGTTTTTGGAACCATGGTCTGCAGAGATTTCCCTGTGGGACCCCCTCTCTCCAAGAATGAAATATTTTGGGAAATATTAAAAAGGCAGAATATTGTATTTCCCTAAAGGAGAAATGGAGAAACATGCTCTTAAGGACAGAAAGCAGCCCCCAAGTCTTTCTTAATAGCCCACAGCAGATGCCAGCACTTAACAGATAAAGAACTTATTGAAAGAGGAAGACAAGTATCTAGATAGCTCTATTCATAAGCAAAGCAAATACTGCAGTCAGATATCCATTCAAGACAGGATATTTCAAAACTCCTTGGCAGAATGGTAGGATTAGAAAGCAGCCCCTCACCCAAGATCCAACACAGGATGAAAGCCATTAGCCACAATAGGAATTGCCCAACACTCTCAGAACACAAGCCCCTTCGTTGCACCACCCCCAGAGCAGTCCAAACTTCAAAGTCACAGAAACCTGGGAGCTCAGATAAACAATAAGGTTGACCACATTAGCTCAGACAAGCACCTAGGATTTGCATTTCCTCTTTTGCATATAGAACCAGCTATGACGCCTACATAACCCCTACATGTCTCCTCTAGGAATCTGACAACAGCCAATAGAACAGTAAAGGAAATGTTCTTGCACAGGAACAGGAAGCTCAAATACAAAACCCAAAGAAGGTATAAAACCCACCCACTCTCAACTCCATTTGGTCAGCTGTCCCAAAATCACATGTGGTTGGTGGTTTTGCTTCATCAATAAATGGAACCTTTCTTTCCAATCAGCCTCCATGTTTCCAGTGTCTTTCTCCCAGCTTGGAACTGAACCAGATGAATTTTTCTTCCAACATCCCTTATTGGTTGCAAACCTCAGGAGAGAAAATTGTTGCTAAAGGTCTAGACCAGGGGTGTCAAACTTGCTGCCCACGGGCTGGATGCATCACACACTGGCCATGCCCACCCCTGGTTTAGCAAAGGGGGGAAAAGTCACAATATGTCACGTGACAACAATGTGACGCCATGAGTTTGACACCCCTGGTCTAGACTTTGGTTAGTGGGGATGTTCTTAATTCTAGATTGGTTTCCAAAAGGCAGATAAATGAATATTAAAGAGCATCTCAATTTCAGTCTTAACTTTGGTACTGTGTGTTATTCTAAAACTCCAATTTGACATCCAGGCTTGTTATTTGCAATCACTTCTCCCCATTCCCACTTATTTGATGGTTTAATTGCAAGATTAGCTATGGCAAGAGAGATTTTCTTCCCTCCCCCAAAGCCATCAGGGCTAGGATTGCAGGATCTCGTCATAGAATGTTGTCAGTATATAAGAAATTATGAGGTGTGATGGACATAACAAGAAGTCAGCAAATGGGAACTGTTTGGTGACTAAGAAACAGTACTTGTTGTGAGCCATGCCAGACAGCTTGGAGACTGGGCGTGGCTTAGGGTAACTGGTCTGTATAAATATAGAGCTTCTGTGACTATGGCTGTTCTGGCAGTTCTGATTGCTTCTGCTTCTTGTTCTTGTACTTGCTACCACGTTGCAAGAGCTGCATGGGTATTGTATACATGCATCATGTTTTATATTATTGTATATAAACAAGTTTCTTCTATAAATGAATCCTGCTGAATTATTTACTTGTGTGCTGGTTGGATTGCTGCAAACTCTTGACAAATGTCATATGAAATCTATTTGTAATTAGACTACATAAGAAAAAAAATTATTTTCCCTCCAGATTTTTAAAGAGTGACCTATTTATTCTACAATGAAAAGTGTTTTATCATGGGGAAAAAACAACAATATGCCTGTCCTATAGCCACATGTCATATTTACTGATTTAAAAGATAAAGCAAGTTGTTGCAAACTCAATAATGTAGTGAATGTTTTTCGGTGCTAATTTTTCCACAGGGAATTAGAAATTAATTTTTAAAAGTTTTTAATTGTAAAGTTTCTGTACATTTCAGAAAATGCAGAATCAAGATCATGCAAGTGGAGTTAGGTATAAATGAGTCCTTTTATTTATTTAAACAAAATGCATCTTAATTATGAATGAGGCTTGTGCCCACATTTCTGTATAAACTATTTTAAAATACTAATTACATTATTACCTCAGGCTTAAAAATCAGGTATATAATTAAGAAATAGTTATTTTATAGATAAAACCTAGAAATACACTTAAGGCAAAATCCAGCATCACATGAACAGCTCAAACCCAGACTTTCTTCTCCCCTCTGCAGCCCCTTGCCCAACTCTCAGGGGTGGGCTGGATCAGCATTGTGGTTGTCCTTCAGGGACCAGAGGGGGTTAGAGGAGGGGCGTGGCTGGGGTGATCACAGCCAACTGGGCGTGGCCCGGGGGCATGGCCAGCTTGATGTCGCTCATGAGGGTGGTGCCTGTGGGGTCCAGGCAGGGTTAAGGAGGGAATCCCGGGGTCTCCAGTGGGGGGGGCACCCATCCCAAGGCTGGAGGAAGAGGGCCTTTCCATGGGAAGTGGGCCTTTGAGCTCGCTCCACGTTGCTTCTGCGCATCCCCGTGATTGACAAGGTGGCAGGCGACACGTGGGAGCCGGGTGGATGCTGCTTCTGCAGGCAAGCTGACAGGAAAGGGAGAGCGGAGGAGGGGGAGAATGTGCAGCCCCCCCCCAAAGCCCACCTGCCCCTCGTTCTCTGGCCAGGCCAAGCGCAGCTGCCTCAGCCTCAGAACTCCCCAGCGGCTGCAGTGCATCCCATGTTGCTCTCTCCCCAAGCAAGGGGCTGCTGCTGCTGCTGAGTCCAAAATAGACAGGGGACCATGAGAATCATGGGGCAGCAGCCGGAGAGGTGGGCTGGCCACCCAAGTGGAGGGCTGGAGCGGTGGGGGTGGTGAGGAGGGGGCACAGCTGCCTTTGCTCCCTGTTGCTCCAGGGATGGCCACTCATGCCCCACCTGAAGGCCCAATGCAGAGCCAAGAATCACTGGTTCTAAGGGCCTTGTGATGGCCTGGCATTAGAGGAAGCTCTCCCTTTTTCTCCCCAACCAGGTACAAGCCAGATTCACCCTCTCTGTTGTTGATTAAGTAGTGATGGCGCAGGAGGAACATCAGCCCCCCCTGCCCATGATCATCCCAGGCCCCTTAATGAGCCCAGTTCTCCCTCCAGGCTGAAGGCGCCCTTCCCCTCCATTTAGCGGAAATGTCCAGGAAGAGCCCTCACTGTCCTCTCGACCGCTTTGTGGGTGGAGAGAGAGAATTTCATGCTAGAATCAGTGAAACCTCAGAGGAGGTGAGCGTGGAACAGGATTGAGATGCCTCGGCAACCTGTCTACCCAAGCAGGCTCCTTACATTCACCAAATCCTCCCTTTGTTTTAGCAGCCTGAAAGTCTTTTCTGTGATGAACTGGGGTGTGGCACAAAGGCAATACAGTCAAATAATAAGTAGGAGTCCTTTATTTGCTCCAACTTTGCCCCCAATGTCCTGGTTACCTTCTGGCTGGAGAAAAACTCTCCCAAGAACAGCCTTTGGCTGCAGAGATTCAAGTCCAAAGCATTGTCAACAAAAACTGTAACTGTAAATCCAATCAAGGCAAGAGGAGGTAATTAGTCCGGCAGGGCAAGAGAAGGAATTCCAGACATGAAGGTACAGCAGTAATTCAACCCAGTTGGGAGGATGCCAGGAACGCAGATAACCAAAGTCAACACAAGATAAACTCACGTTTGTTCCCAGAAACCACCGCTTTCAGCTTGCATCTCTTTTAAACTCTCTTCCAAGGTGTGCCTAATGAAGGGAATCAGGGCCCTTTCCTCCCCCGTAAGCCACACAACCCACATTGCTCTCTTCTCCGTTCCTCCCTGTGTGCCCTAGGATGAAGAGGGGGTGGGCCTGGGTCTTCCTCTGAACTCCCTATCCCTTGTTCTACCTCTCCCTGCTCTGCCCACCTGGATTTTGCCCTTCCCCAGTTTCCTCCACAGCCAACAGAGCCACACTCCCACTCCCTGTCAGCTGTTCGTCTTCCTCCTTGGATTCAGACTCCAACAGGGGCATGACATTTTCCTTGCAAAAAAACAAAACAAAACAAACTAAAGGAACAGGGAGTGGCTTCCAGGCAGGTCCGAATTGGCTGTGAACTTCCTGACCTGTTCAACAACCGAAATCGCTTTTTCCTTAGATTAAAACTAAGGATCAGAACAACAGTGACAAAACAGGACAAGGTATGACATGAGAGGCCCAAAAAGTTCATTGAGAACTCTTCTCGGTCGGATGAGCTGCCCATCTTAGAAACCCAGGTCTTCAAGTCACTACAGAAAGGCGTACTTGAATAGTTGCGTGGCCCATCTCCCTGGTGGCCGCTCCTCGCTGCCCCCACTGGGCCAGCCCTCCACCTGGGTGGCCGGCCCGCCTCGCCGGCTGCTACTCCACAATTCTCATGGTCCCCCACCTGCTCCACACCTGGCAGTGGCGCCCGCTCAAGCCGCAGCCTCGCGGCTCTCTGGTGGCCACAGTGGGCCCACCTCACCCTTTCCCCAAGCACAGGGCTGGCGTCACTGCTGGGCGCAGAGCAGGCACGGGAGCATGAGAACCGTGGGGCGGCGGCCAGAGAGGCAGGCTGGCTGCCCCACCACCTCCTGGGGGGGAGCGGGCTGCTGACGGCATCAGTGGCGTCCCCCGATCTGCGAGGAAGAGGAGGAGGTGGTGGTGGCTGAGGGGTGAGAAACGGATGAGGCAATGCTGGCCCGCTGTCTCCTGTGTGCACACGTGCACTCCGGGATGCGGTAGGACAAGCCTGTGTGTAACCGCCACCTGCCGGATAGTGTGGGCCAGGCAGAAGCGACACAGGCCGCCCCTTACAATTTCTAGGATGGCCACACGGGTCATGATGGAGTCAATGACCAGTCATTTGCAGGGTGCAAAGATGTCTGACTGCCTTCACAACGTTTCTTGCTTTTATAGTTTTTCCAAGCAGCAAAAGGTAATATAGAAACAGCATTTGCATTGGTGGATTCTCCTCACCAAGCTTAAGAACATATCAGCCAGGGGCAGTGTTCCGCAGTATCCTGATGATGTGAACTAGGTGAGATCATCCTGGTGATGTGAAAAGAGCCTTGGTGGTGCAGGCTGTTAAATGCCTAGCACTTAATTCCAGCTGCCTGCAGGCTTGAATCCCACCAGGCTCAAGGTTGACTCAGCCTTCCATCCTCTCGGGGTAGGTAAATTGAGGACCCAAGATTGTTGGGGGCAATAAGCTGACTTTGTAAAATGCCGCTTGAGGGGCCAAAAAGCCCTAGCAGCATATACAATGGAATGAAGGCTATTGCTGAGCGCATTGGGTTGTGCTCCCCCCCCAAAAAAATTGTAAGCCACCCTGAGTCTCCGGAGAAGGGTGGGATATAAATATGAATTAAAAAAAAACAACTAGGTGAGATAATGTTTGAGGCATGCAGGCATTAGAGATACGGCAGTGTGCTGCTCGCAACCTCTACCTGACCTCTACCTCTACAGCTCACTCTTTTTTGTTTTGTTAGACAAGCCATCATCATAAGAGGAGTTAATAAAAGGATCATAATCAGGAGAGGAACATCCTTGCAATTGCTTATATAAGGCATAAACCTGACCCTGAGGCATTGTGGGAGGGGCTTTGGGATGAAAAGCTGTGATACATATGTTGCAAAAGGAAGCAAGACACTGAACAAAGCAGCACCCACCAATCAAAATAGCACAAATAATGACTAAATTGCGTAGAACATTTCCCATTAAGCCTGTGGGCAACTAAGCCCAAAAGCTTTCCCACCAAGATGCTACAGTATCAATTTTCAAATCCGAGGCCAAATTGTGTAAAATATTGAGCTGGAGCTGGATGGTTAGTGACTCATCAGAAAGATTGAAGCAGCACATCCCAGCCAAGCTTTCACAACCCAAATGCTGGCGCAGAAGCAAATAATCAATGGCAGCGCGATTTTGTAAAATAGCCCTTCTCAACGATTGCATCTCGTGGTTGATTGCTGAGATAGCTGAAGAAGTAGCATTAATTGTTTTTGCTAAATTACACGCAACAGAGTTAATGTTAAGGTGAGCGCGAGCAGCAAGTGCTGGCACACCCACTATAGACACAGCCAGCGCTACGTATTCCGCTTTATTAAGTAAGGCTGTTTCAGAGTCACAAGTGCTATCTAGCGTGACCCCATGCCGAGAATGATTCGAGTGAATTTGTTGTTTGGAAAGCAAAAAAGGAATCAGCCGGCTCAGGCAGCACTGCACTTCACTAATATTAGCAGGAATATAATTAAAAGTTTCTTGAACACATGTAAAAAACCATCCTTGAGGTAGCCAAACATGAGCAAAGTTAAAGAAAGTCTCTTCCAAAGCTGTGCAGTTCAAAGTAGGTGAGCTAATACGATAACAGTGAGGTTTTTTACTTGAAGATGTACAATTAACTATTTTTGTACATGTTATATATATATATATATATATTACATTTATATGTCACTCTTCTAAAGACTCAGGCGGCTTACAATTTTTTGGGATACAACCCAGTGTGCTCAGCAATAGCCTTCATTCCATTGTATATGCCTGCTTATTACTAAGCGGCATTTTTACAAAGTCAGCTTATTGCCCCCAACAATCTTGGGTCCTCAATTTACCTACCCCGAGAGGATGGAAGGCTGAGTCAACCTTGAGCCTGGTGGGATTCGAGCCTACAGTAATTGTAGACAGCTGGATCTTAAGTGCAGGCATTTAACAGCCTGAGCCACCAAGCTCAGGTTTACAGGGATTGCTACCACTGGGGTGTGCAAAGCAATTGTGTCAGGGGGTGGATAATAGGCAGTGAACCCCCAATTAGATATAGTCCCATAGTTAAAGCTCCCATTTAATAAAAATCTGCTAAGCCAGTGAAGTTTTGAATTACTGCAGAAGGAGTACAAACAGGAACTAAACATTTAGAAAGCAAATTTTCCATATCATACGCTTCAGGTAAGCAAAAGACATCATTCTGTGTGATGTTAGCCAGCTGCACCCATAGGTTTTGCTTCATTCGTTGCTCGAGTGAGTGTTTGGGTGGAATGACAGCTGCTGTTGCCAAAGGGCAGCTGTTAACAATCAAGCATAACCAAATGATGGCTAAGGAATTTGCAGTTAAAACCACAAAAATGGCAGCGCATAAGTCCTCGGGGGTTTGTTCTACTTGCTGCTGCTGCAGCACTGCCTGCGCTTTGGCGGTCAAGTTCTTCACATCTCCCCACATCACTGGATGACTGGCACAATGGGACCGGATTGGACACTGTGCCATCTGTAGAGTCACCCTTGCCATTTCTGGGACCGGATCCAGGGACTGGTGCCACAACATCCTTGGCTGGGCAGATGCAACATGCTGGAATCCACAAAGGTCCTGTAGGAGCAAGCACAGCAGCATAGCCTCGCCCCCAAGTAATCAGAGTAACCGGCCCCAACCATGTTTTGTCTGGTAATGCCTGATAATATATTAGAGGGGGAGGCAAGCTTGTTTTCTGTTGAAAGTGTCTCTGATAAGCAGTCAAATTTTGAATGGAAACATTCAATTGGTTTAAGGTAAATAATACTTTTTTAACCTGTTGTGTTACCCATGACAAATTGGGTACCCGAGATCCCTCCTTTTTTATTTGTTTGTGGAGGCAGTCCTTAAAGGACCGATTAGCATGTTCCATGATGGCTTGACCTGTGGAATTATAGGGGAGACCATGAGTAAGAACAATATTCCAGGTTGTACAAAATTGCAGAAAGGCCAAAGAAGAATAGGCTGGCCCTTTATCAGTTTTTAAAGAAGAGGGCTTGCCTAAGGCTGTAATGGCTGAAAAAAGATGAGAAATGACATGATTAGCTGTTTCCCCTCATTGAGGTGTGGCCCAAAACACTCCTGAATAGGTATCAATAGGTAAATGAATATACTTCCAGGGAGCCAAAGAGGGAACATGGGTAGCATCCATCTGCCATAGTTGATTAGAGGTGAAACCACAGGGATTAACTCCCGTGTCCCCTGAGATGGATGCCCCAGAACATTGGGGACAGGATGAAACAATCTGCTTGACTTGGTCGAGTGGAATATGGCAAGCTTGTGCCAGCCCCCTAGCATTTTGATGGAAAAAAGAGTGACTTAAAAAGGATCTGAAAACAAAGTGGGTGAACAGCAGCATCAGCATGACTATTGCCTTCAGAAAGAGGCCCAGGAAGGGGTGAGTGACTGCGTATGCAAGAAACAAAGTATAAATGTCTAGAAAGATTAAATTGAAAGGCTGTTGAGAAAAGGTGTGGAAAGCTAAAATAGCAGCAGACAATTCTGAACGTTGCGGTGAGGATTGCACTGCAGTGTAGGACACTTTCCAGGTATCATCATGAGGATCCTTGTAAGCAATCGCTCCTCTCGTTTGCCCGCCATCGGAAAAAACAGTAGGAACTTGCAGCAATGGAGAAGGAGAAAGCAGTGGGCAGACAGGAAAGGAAGAAGTCATTAAGCAAGCCAAGGATCTTTAGGCAAATTATATGCAATACAGCCTACATAGTCAGTTAAAGCACACTGAAGAGATAAGTTATTCTGAAAATAAAATTGAAAATCAGATTTAGGGATAGGAAGAACAATATTCATTAAATTGGTCCCATTTCTATGGCAAGCTGAAGTGTGTCCTAAGGTTATTATTTCAGCAACAGCCTGGATAAATGGCAAGACATTTTGGGATGAGGTATGAGGTAAATAAAGCCATTCAATACAATATACTTTTCTCGCTTCTAATACAGCTAATACTCCTGTAGGCAGCTTACTAGTAGGGAATATCAGAAGAGTTAACTGACAATCTTTATGAGGAATCCGATCTACAAACTGAGTACTCAAGATGTCATTAAGTTGCTCATCCGTGGCAAGTGCTGCAGGTGGAACTATAATGAGATCTCTAGGTTGTTTTCCTTTGGTCAGTAAGTCAAATAATGGACTAAGTAAATGTGTAGGCAAAGAAAAATATGGGTGAACCCAATTGAGGGTGCCCAGCAATTGCTGCAAATTGAGCAATGAAATTATTATTATTATTGTTATTATTATTATTATTATTATTATTATTATTATTATTATTTATTAGACTTGTATGCCACCCTCTCTCCCTAAGGACTCAGGGCGGCTCACAGAATAAAAAATACAATACAATATTTATTTATTTATTTATTAGATTTATATCCTCTCTCCCCATCAGGGGAACTCAAGGCATGCATAAACAAACTAAAAATATATCCTATACAATATAAAACCAAAAATCTCATTCATATCATCCAAACATACAAGAGGGAAGAACAGAGGTCTCAGTTCCATGCCTTCCGACAAAGCCAGGTCTTAACGGCTTTACGGAATGTAGGTAGATTGGGGATGGTTCTAATCTCCGCAGGGAGCATATTCCAAAGGGACGGTGCCGCCACAGAGAAGGCCCTGGCCCGCGGGCCCGCCAGCCAGCATTGTCTGGCCGACAGTATCCGAAGCAAGCCTTCCCTGTGGGATCTAACCGGGCGCTGAGAGGCATAAGGTAGCAGTAGGCGGTCTCGAAGGTATCCCGCTCCTAAGCCATGAAGGGCTTTAAAAGTTGTTACTAGCACCTTGAATTGCACCCGGAAGACCAATGGTAACCAATGCAGCTCGCGGAGGATAGGTGTTATATGGGTGCACTTAGGTGCCCCCATAATCACTCACGCGGCTGCATTTTGCACCAGTTGAAGTCTCCGAGTGCTCTTCAAGGGCAGCCCCATGTAGAGGGCATTGCAGTAATCCAATCGAGAGGTGATAAGGGCATGAGTGACTGTGTGTAGAGCCCCTTGGTCCAGGAAGGGTCGCAACTGGCGCAACATGCAAACCTGTGCAAAGGCCCCTCTGGTCACAGCCGTAAGGTGGTGGTCAAATTGTAGCTGTGGATCCAGAAGGACCCCCAAGTTGCGAACTCGTTCTGAGGGGAGCAATTTCTCTCCCTCCAGTACCAAAGTTGGATGATCAACTGAAGCCTGAGGGGGCAAGACCCACAGCCACTCGGTCTTGTCAGGGTTGAGTCTGAGCTGATTGGTCCCCATCCAGACCCTCACAGCCTCCAAGCACCGGGACATCACCTCCATGGCATCACTAGATTGACCGGGGACAGAGATCTACAACTGGGTATCATCAGCTACTGATGATACCACTGTCGACGGATGATCTCACCCAGCGGTTTCATGTAGATATTGAATAGGAGGGGGGAGAGGATAGAACCCTGAGGGACCCCACATGGCAGCCCCTAGGGCTTGATCTCTGCCCCCCTACCAACACCGACTGAGTCCGGTCAGATAGATAGGAGGAGAACCACCGTAGAACAGTCCTCCCACTCCCAACCCCCTGAGTCAACTCAGAAGGATACCATGATCAATGGTATCGAAAGCCGCTGAGAGGTCAAGAAGCACCAAGATGGAGGGAGACCCTTCCTCCCGGGCCCACCAGAGATCATCCACTAGTGCGATCAAAGCTAACTAAAAAAATAATTAAACAGTACAAGCCTAATATTAAACATTAAAACTATTAAAACCATTAAAAAATTTTTAAAGAAACCCCCCCCTCTTGGTTCAGTCCAGGCCGGCCTGATGAAATAACCAAGTCTTTAGGTCACGGCAGAAGGAGCGGAGTTCCGGAGCCAAACGAAGGTCCAAGGGGAGTCGATTCCACGGGGTGGGTGCCCCCACAGAGAAGGCCCTACCCCTGGGCCCCACCAGCCGACAATGTCTGGCCAACGGTATCCCAAGGAGGTTCCGTCTGTGGGAGTGTACAGGGCGATCAGAATGTGATGCTGGAAGGAGACGCTCCCGCAAGTACCCCAGACCCAAGCCATGTAGGACTTTAGATGTTGTTACTAAAACCTTGAATCTCACCCGGAAGGCAACCGGTAACCAATGCAGGTCGCGTAGGAGGGGTGTAACATGGGAGTATTGGGGCACTCCCATCACAACCTGCGCGGCCGCATTCTGCACCAGCTGCAACCTCCGAGTGGTCCGCAAGGGCAGTCCCATGTAGACAGCATTGAAGTAGTCGATTCGGGAAGTGACGAGTGCATGAGTGACTGTCCGCAGGGCATCTCGGCTCAGGTATGGGCGCAACTGGCGAACCAGACACCCCTGGGCAAATGCCCCCCTGGACACAGCTTCCACCTGCTCTTCCAAACTGGAGGATGCCCAGGTTATGTGCCCTATCCACGGGGGTCAACACCTCTCCCCGCATGACCAAAGATGGTATCTCCTGAATAATACGAGATGCCGGTATGTACAGCCACTCAGTCTTGGCTGGGTTGAGTCGAAGCCTGTTCTTCCCCATCCAGATCTGTACCGCATCCAGGCAACGGGACATCACGGGGAGGGCATCACTGACATGGGTCGGGGTGGAGATGAAAAGTTGAGTATCATCAGCATACTGATGATAAATCACCCCGAAACCCCGGATGATCTCACCCAGCGGCTTCATATAGATGTTGAACAGGAGGGGCGAGAGGACCGAGCCTTGAGGCACCCCACAAGTGAGGGCCTCGGCTCAACCTCTGCCCCCTGCCAACACCGATTGCAAGCGGCCTGAGAGGTAGGAGGAGAACCACGGTAAAATGATGCCCCTCACTCCCAACCCCTCGAGCTGCCGCAACAGGATACCTTGGTCGATGGTATCAAATGCCGCTGAGAGATCTAATAGGACTAGGACAGAGGAGAAACCCCTGTCCTGAGCCCTCCAGAGATCATCCATCAGTGCACGAATGCCAATGCCTCTGTGCTGTACCCAGGCCAGAAGCCCGATTGGTACGGATCTAGGTAATCGGCTTCCTCCAGGAACGTTGGAAGCTACTGGACCACCACACTCTCAACAACCTTTGCCAAAAAGCGAAGGTTGGAGACAGGACGAAAGTTGTTCAAATTGGCTGGGTCCAAGGCAGGCTTCTTGAGGAGGGGCCTCACCACCGCCTCTTTCAAGGGGGCGGGAAAGGAACCCTTGCCCAAAGATGTGTTGATAACTGCCTGGAGCCAGCCACGTGTAACCTCCCTGGAGGCATAAACCAACCAGGAAGGACACGAGTCCAATAAACACGTGGTGGAACTCAGCCTCCGCATGATCCTGTCCACTTAATCTGAAGAAAAAGGGTCAAACTCAACCCAAATGGTGTCAGCCAGACTTCTCGCCACTCCTTCCTCAGACCCCTGCCAGTCCGAGTCCAAGCTGGCCCAAATCTAGCGACCTTATCCACCAGAAGCTGACTAAATTCCTCAGCTCTACCCTGCAAAGGTCCTCCTCTCTCGGTGAGGGAGCGAGTGACCCTGAACAGGGCGGCTGGGCGATCATCTGTGGACGCAATGAGAGCGGAGAAGTAAGCACATCTCGCCGCCCTCATTGCCACCAGGTAAGTCCTAATATAGGCTCTTAGCTGGACACGGTCAGATTCGGCACAACTTGTCCTCCACCTGCTCTCTAGGCTCCTCCGTTGACGCTTCATCTCCCGGAGCTCCTCCGAAAATCAGGGAGCCAACCGGAATCTGTGGCAAGGGATGGGCCACAAGGGGACAACCCTTGTCGAGTGCCTCCGAGGCCACCTGTTGCCAGGCAGACACTAAGGCCTCAGCTGAGCTGTGGGCAAGGGAAGTGGGAAACAACCCCAGCGCCATCTGAAACCTCTCAGGGTCCATCAGGCATCTGGGGCGGAACCATTTGGTTGGCTCCTCATCCCAGCAGTGTGAGGTGGCCTGCTGGAAGACCAGCCGTAGGAGATAGTGATCGGTCCATGACAGGGGTTGACTAATAGGTGAACCCCCACCAAGATCACTACACTCCTGACCTGAGATGAAAACAAGGTCAAGCATGTTCCCCCCCTCATGAGTTGGGCCCTGAATTATCTGGGTCAGGCCCATGGCTGCCATGGAAGCCATGAACTCCTGAGCCAAACCCGACGCCTCCCCCAGAGAAGGCAGGTTGAATCCCCCAAAACTAAAAGCCTGGGGAATTCCACCGCAACCTCCGAGAGAGTGCCAAGCAGCTTGGGCAGGGCTGTTGTCACACAGCTAGGGGATAGGTATGTGAGCAACAAGCCCAACTGACCACCAGGGCCCAACCTCATGAGGAGAGACTCACACCCATCTGGGACTGTGACCTCCCTTGGAAACAAGGTCTCTCTAATAACCACGGCCACCACCACCCCCGCCCCTACCCTGGGCTCTCGGCTGGTGGAGCACCTGGAAACCTGGGGACATAAGTCACAGAGAGGGACTCCTCCTCTGGTCCCAGCCAGGTTTCCATGATGCAGGCCTGGCCTCCTCAATGAGTTCACAGAGGAGGGGTTTATTTACCACGAACCTGGTGTTCACATAAACCAGCCTAAGCCCAGGGGCCCCACCCCGAGCCCCAGTGGAGCGGTGGAAGCAAGAGGGTCGGCCAGCCCACGCCAAAGACAGTGGGGGCACACTCCCAAAACCATGATTCGCCTCTGCTCCATCTCCCGAACCGACGCTCTAGGAATTGTAATCCCAACCCCGTCCCTGCGGACCCCAGAGGCCCTGCACCCAGCTCTGCCATGCCGTGACCCGTTACCGATCTGGACTGAACCCAAGGTGTCCTTGACGGACTACCCCAGAAACCCAACCAAATTGGTTTCCCACCCCCCTCCCTAACCCTTTAAAACATCTGATTAAAAAATTTAAAAAGACTTTATACATCCTTTCAAAATTTGGCCCCTTGGTTTCGTGTGCCACCTGTCGGATCCCAGGATCCGCCATCAGGTAGGTTTTGCAGACTAACGGGCCATCTCCAGGACAGGGAGAACCCTGAGGGCCCAACCATCGATGTGTAAGATCGTATGATCATAAAAGTCTAAACTGTCACAGTCTAAACTGTCCACAGGGGTGGAAGATGTACCACTTGGCCGAGAAGATATAATGTGCGTTGGGTGTCCACTCCAGGATATAGCCATTCCCTGACAGCTTCTCACCACCAATCCAGGAGGACAGAATCACATATCATCCAGCCACCATCCTTCTCACCATGGTGGCCAAGTCAAAGCTGGAGCCAAAGTTTGATAGGCCAGAC
>SOZL01000123.1:0-53042 GCA_009733165.1 Naja naja
TCACAGGCTTCCCAGTGGAAGGAAGCCCCTATTGCATTTTACTCTCGCACTTTGTCCAAAGCAGAGAGGAATTATAGCCAACTGGACAAGGAGGCATTAGCAGTTGTTGCAGCTGTCAAGAAATTTCATGAATATCTGTATGGCAGTCATTCACCATTGTTACAGATCACAAACCTTTATTGGCATTGTGGCAGGAGACAAACCCACACCTACTATCCTGTCACCAAGAATGCTGAGGTGGACTGAATTTCTTGCAGCTATTCATACAAACTGATTCACAGGCCTGGCAAGGACATTGGACATGCTGATGCACCCAGTCGTTGCCCACTGCCTGCCACAAGGAGGACTTTTGAACCTGAAACACACACCTTTTTCCTGAGAAACTGTTGCAAAGCTTCCAGTCCATGCTGCTGAAATTGCCAGAGAACTGCCAAAGACACTGTGTGTTGGCTCCTGTTATAGGCTGGATTAAAAAGTTGGCCTCTTCAAGATCTACCTCACCTTGCCCAACCTTTCAAGTCCAGGCAAACTGAATTATCTGTATTAAGGAGGATGTATTTTGTGGGGTAACAGGGTGGTTATTCCTGCAAACTGCAAAGGAGGTTTTGGAAATGTTACATGAGGTCATCCTGGGATTGTAAGGATGAAGGTTGGCCAGGAGTTATGTATGGTGGCCAGGTATTACAAAAATGGTTGAAAACTGGGTTGCATCTTGTCCCAATTGCCAGATAGTCAGGCCTGCCCCACCTCACTACACAGGAATGGGAATGTCCTAGGGGCCCATGGTAGATCCACATTGATTTCACAGGCCCTACTAGAGGCACACTTTTTCTGTTATAGTAGATGCATATTCCAAATGGCTGAGGTAATTTCCATGACATCCACTACAACTGAGGCTGTCATCAAGCAGCTCAGAAAATTGTTTGTAACCCATGGGTTACCAGATGTCCTGTCTCTGACAATGGCCCTCAATTCACATCTAACATTTTTGAATCCTTTCTAGCACAACAGGGTATCAGACATGCCCTCACTGCCCCTGGGCACCCTTGGCTAATGGCGGGCTGAACGCATGGTCGCTTTACCAAGAGAAGCTTCAGCAGCTGGTCCTGGGGACATCACTGAGAAGCTTGAAAAACTGGTGTTCAGCACATCACTCTAGCCCATCAAATAACTTATCCCCAGCAGAGTTGTTGATGGGTAGGAAACAGGTCTTCCCTTGACCCCTTCATCCCACTGCGCACCCAGCACACCACTGGATTCCACTTCCAAAGTTAGTTCTTTCAGTGTGGGTGATTCTGTATGCTAGGAACCTTATAGGTGAACCTTGTGGATTCCTGCTGAAATAACTCACATCACTGGCCCTCGTTCTTACAGGGTACAAACAGAGATGGACTCCTCTGGAGCAGGCACATTGACAACTTAGATCCAGGTTCCCTCAGGAACATCAGCCCTGTCTCTCTGGGTCCTCACCTGATGTCACTTCTAGGGGAAGGGGGGAGAACAGGAGGAAAAATCAGCAACAGAATCAACCCCATGTGTAAGAGCCATTCGACAGAACCATCCCGAACCCTGTCTGTGCCAGATCCATCCTTAGAAGTGGAAGATGCACATCACTACCTGACTTGGGTGCTGACATTGGAATGGAGATGGGTTGGGAGGAGACAATTCTAACAGTCTAACAGGGTCTCCTTTCACAGGAAGTCCCAACAGGAAATGTCAGCAGACACATTTCCCTCTCACTGGTGAGCGTTAAAACTTCTGAACCACGAAGGTCTCAGCGTGCACGTAAGAGCCACCTATTTAAAGGAATACATTAGATAGGTTGGGGTTTGGTATGGACTGAACCTAGTGGGGAGGTGTTATGTATGTAGGTTTGAATGTTATTGGTTTATTTGAACTGTTCTTGTAAAATGTCAAATGGTATTGGTTTAAATAGTGCGGGAAGAAACCCTGCACTCCCACTGGCTGGCAACTACAGCTGCAGGCTATAAGGCAGCCGCCAGCCAAGCCAACTCGGTCCATTCGAGCTGTAGTCACTGAATAAACTCTTTGCTGGAACTCTTTGCGTCTGACTCTTCATGAAGACTTAACACCTTGGGTGATCAAAAACTTCCTATTCTTATCCTTGATCGGACCACTGGAGTTAGTCTTTATTCCAGTTAATTTGTTAGCGATGTAATAAAGAGTTTTAGAATCATTCCAATTGGCTGCTTATTGTGCCTTCCAAACATTTTTTCTTGTCTTCCTGGCAAATTCTCTTCACCATCTGGTTGAGCTCTATATATGTCTGGTTCAATTTTTCCATTTCATCCACATCTTTGGCCTTTTTGGTTTTATAACTTTCCTTTCATCAAGCAGCTTCCATGACCTGTCTTAGATCCACTGTTCCTTCCATTTTCCTCATCATCTTCCAATGATATTTTGGGCACAATCTATAATGGTATTTCTAAAGTTGTTCCAGTTGTCTTCTATATCCACTGCTTCCTCAACAAAACCAAGTTATAAAGTGAAATATTTGGCAATAATGTGTGTCAGAGTATATTCATGAACTGGAATACAGCTTAGTAACAAGGTCAGCCAATGAGAGCTGAACTGGGGGCTGAAACTTAAAGAGAGAATCTGGGCGTGGTTTAGCTCTGTTCTGTGCTGAGCTTTTAAAGTGAAAGAGAAACTAATTTGCTTGCTTGCTGAAACTGATATCTGCTCTGAGCTGCTGCAGCTTGTGTTTTTGCTTATGTCACGTTGGAAGAAACTACTGGTATTGTACATTTACTTATTTTATATAAAAGGAAGTTAATGAATCCTGGTGAGTCAGTCATCTGTGTGTTTTCTAGGTTTGAATTTTGCTGCAAACTCTAACAATATGGTCCTTTAACTTCACTGTTGCAAATGGTCTTTTTGGTATGGGCTGTTTTTGTTTTCAAAGTTTAAGCTTTATTTCTGCCCTGACAATTTCTGATCCAATGTCTGCCACTCTGTATACTCTTGTATCATAGAGAGACAATCTCCACTTTTGACTAATACAAGTAAAACTGAGTTCATTAAAGTGGTAACTGTCTGATGATCACCAGGTCATCTTACAGATTTGTTGATGTTGGAAGTATGTGTGGAAGTATAGTCCGTTATGTTCACAAAAGGATGTTAGTCACTCTCCATTATCACTGAGTTGGTTTGAAGATGTATGTGCTCCAGACACATTCTCTAAGGTGTGTCAGTCACCTCCCAGCCGGGCATTAAAATCGCCAATCAGGACCTTTAGGACATGTTTTGGAATGCTGTCAAAGGTGTCTTGTAGTTGTCCATTAAAATTGTTCTTTATCATATGTCTGAGTTATCTATTGGTGCATAAGCTTGTACAATGGTCGCTTTGACATGTTTATGTGCAAAGAGAGCTGTAATTATTCTATCACTGACTGGTTTCCAGCCAATAAGTACCTTTGTTGCTCATTCTCCCAAATTCTCTCATTCTCTCATTCAACCCCATGTTTGTGTCACTTTTCCTGTCCTGCATATAAGATGGTCTTGCCATTACTATTAATTTGGCCAGTCTCTAACCACCTGACCTCACTGATGCCTAAGATTATAATTTTTTTCCCCAAATACTTTATTTGATTTTCAAAATTTAAAAAAACATAAAATAAAACTTTATACATCATTACATCAACATCAAGACATCTTTTACATTTCCTTATCATCTTTCTATATATATACTTTACTATTCCATTACCATTGCATATTCCTTTCATTATTTAATTTCAAATTAATATATAAATAAATATAAATATATATGAATATAGATATAGATATTTACATAATTTCTTATTCTTTACCTAATTGGCATTTTGGTTTCTTTTTATTTTTAAACTATTCATACCAGGCGTCCCAGACACTATAATATATCAAATCTTCTTTATCTCTTAATTTCATTGTTAGCCTGTTCATCTCTGCACAGTTTAAATTTTTTTTTAATAGCAAAACCCTCTGGTGGTACATTTTCCTGCTTCCAAAATTGTGCTTAAGAGATCCTGGCAGCTGTTAAGATATGTAACATAATATATTTGTCTTTTTTATTATATTTTTCCGTTATTATGCCTAATAGAAATAGTTCTGGTTTGGGTTCAATGTTTTGTTTTATTATTTCTTCTAGCTACAATCGAATTATGTTCCAATATTTCTTGACCTCTGGACAGGTCCACTACATGTGAAAATAAGTACCTTTTTTCTTCTTACACTTCCAACAATTTGGGTTTAGATTAAACATTTTTGCTAGTCTAGCAGGGGGGAGGTGCCACCTATAAAACATTTTATATAGGTTCTCCCTGTATGCTGTAGACATAGTTAATTTATAATTTAATGTTCCAAATCTATATTGTGGTCAACGTTTTTTGCCCATACCACCATTGTCTCTTTTACCACCTCCTCTTCCAACTTAAAGTCCAATAAAAAAAAATTTCAAATCATTTTTTTCTGTTCCTTGTATAATTACATCTAATTGGTGTTTTCCCATATGAAATCCATATTGTTCTTTGTCTTTTTTATATCTCTCCTGAATTTGTATATATGGCCACCAGTCTATTTCTATATTTTGTTGCTGTAGTTCTTGCATTGTTTTCAACCTTCCTTGTTCGTCTAATAAGTCTTTATAATTCCTCATTTTAGTCAGATCCATTGCATTGGGATAGATTGGTGCTTACATAGTTGACAGCCAGCGTAATACTTTATCATAGTGATTCTTTTTGATTTTGTTCCATATCCGAATTAATGAGTCTCTGATCAGGTGTCTTTGAAAATATGAATGTTGCTTGTTTTTCCCTTCCCATAGAAAGCTACGCCACCCTTTTTGCAAGTTGTGGCCTTCTATCAACAATATTCTTTTGTTTTCTAAATTAATCCATTCCTTAAGCCATACCACAGCTGCTGCTTGGTAATACATTTCCCAGTCAGGGAGTCCAAAGCCACCCCTTTCTCTTTTGTCCTGTAATAATTTCATTTTTATCCTGGCTTTTTTTTCCCAAATAAATTTGGTTACTGTTTTATCTAATTCAAAAAAAAAATTGTCCAATTTTCACCGGTATAGTTTGAAAGAGATATAGTATTTTTGGTAGTGTGGACATTTTAATTGCCGCAATTTTCCCCATTAGCAATAACTGTAATTTCTCCCACATTTCCAATTCTTTTTAATTTGTATCATTAACTTATCATAATTATCCTTTTTAATTGATGAGCACCTTGGTGTTAACCAAATGCCTAAGTATTTTATTTTTTTAACAATTTGCATTCCCAATTTTTCTTCCAATTCTTTTTTTTTTGTTCATCTTTTAGGTACTTGGTCAATATCCAGCTCCTTCGGTCCTTGAATGAAGCTGATTATCTGGATCCCTTGCAGTCTGGTTTCAGGCCTGGGTACAGCACCGAGACGGCCTTGATCGCACTAGTGGATGATCTCTGGCGGGCCCGGGATGGGGAGTCTCCCTCCATCCTGGTGCTTCTTGACCTCTCAGCGGCTTTGATACCGTCGATCATGGTATCCTTCTGGGTGGCTCAGGGGGCTGGGAGTGGGGGGCACTGTTTTACACTGGTTCTCCTCCTACCTCTCTGACCGGACTCAGTTGGTGTTGGTGGGGGGGGCAGAGATCGAGCCCTAGGGCCCTGCCATGTGGGGTCCCTCAGGGTTCTATTCTCTCCCCCCTCCTATTTAATATCTACATATAACCGCTGGGTGAGATCACCCCTCGACACGGGGTCGGGTATCATCAGTACGCTGATGATACCCAGTTGTTCATCTCTGTCCCCGGTCAATCTAGTGAGGCCGTGGAGGTGATGTCCCGGTGCCTGGAGGCTGTGAGGGTCTGGATGGGGACTAATCGGCTCAGACTCAACCCTGACAAGACTGAGTGGCTGTGGGTCCTGCCCCCTCGGTCTCCAGTTGATTATCCAACTTTGGTACTGGGGGGAGAGAAATTACCTCCCTCAGACCGAGTTCGCAACTTGGGGGTTCTTCTGGACCCACAGCTACAATTTGACTACCATCTTATGGCTGTGACCAGGGGGGCCTTTGCACAGGTTCGCCTGTTGCACCAGTTGCGACCTTTCCTGGACCGAGGGGCTCTACACATGGTCGCTCACGCCCTTATCACCTCCCGATTGGACTACTGCAACGTGCTCTACATGGGGCTGCCCTTGAAGAACACTCGGAGACTTCAGTTGGTGCAAAATGCGGCAACACGAGTGATTATGGGTGCACCTAGGTGCGCCCATATAACATCTATCCTCCATGAGCTGCATTGGCTGCGGTGGTCTTCCGGGTGCAATTCAAGGTGCTAGTGACAACTTTTAAAGCCCTTCATGGCTTAGGAGTGGGATACCTTCAAGACCGCCTACTGCTACCATATGCCTCCCAGCGCCGGTTAGATCCCACAGGAGGGCTTGCTCGGATACTGTTGGCCAGACAATGTCGGCTGGCGGGGCCACGGGCGAGAGCCTTCTCTGTGGCAGCACCGTCCCTTTGGAATACGCTCCCTGCGGAGACCAGAACCATCCCCAATCTACTTGCTTTCCGCAAAGCTGTTAAGACCTGGCTTTGTCGGAGGGCATGGAATTGAGACCTTGTTCTTCCCTCTTGTATGTCTGGATCATATGAATGAGTTTTGATTTTATATTGTATAGGCTACTGTTTTTATCTTGTTGTATGCCTTGAGTTCCCGATGGGGAAGAGAGGATATAAATTTAATAAATAAATAAATAAATAAATAAATAAATAAATAAATAAATAAATCTTTGTTTTGTTTTTATTTATTTTAAGTCCCACAACACTTCCAAATTCTTCTATTTCTTTTATTAATTCTACTCCGGTGTCCTCCGGATCCTCCAAGAAAAATACTATATCATCAGCGAAGGCATGTACTTTATAATGCTCCTTTCTAATTAAGGCCCCTTTAATTTTTTTATTTTTCCTAATATTCTCCAATAAATTCTCTAATGTAAGGATGAAGGGGGTGACAATGGACATCCCTGTCTTACTCCCTTGTTGATCTTAAATGTTTCTGTCCTATCACCATTTAACATTACACTGGCCATCTGAATTGAATAAATTGCCGAAATTGTTTTGATAAATTTGTTGCCAAAATCCAACTGCCAATTGACATTATCGAATGCTTTTTGTGCATCAAGAAAGACCATTGCCACCTGCTTTCCAGGGTGTGCCTTGTAGTATTCTAGTATGTTTATTACCATTCTCGTGTTATTTTTAATCTGCCTATTTGGCAGAAATCCATTTTGATCACTGTGTATAATTTGGTTCAATATTTTTTTCAGTCTTTCTGCCATTATAGACAGCATGGTGGTTTCAGCACGGAGACGGCATTGGTCGCACTGATGGATGATCTCTGGAGGGCCCGGGACAGGGGTTTCTCCTCTGTCCTGGTCCTATTAGACCTCTCAGCGGCTTTTGATACCATCAACCATGGTATCCTTTGCGCCTCGAGGGGCTGGGAGTGGGGGCACTGTTCTTGGTGGCTCTCCTCCTACCTCTCGGGCGGTCACAATCGTGTTGACAGGGGACAGAGGTCAGCCCCAAGAGCTCACTTGTGGGGTCCCTCAGGGGTGGGTCCTCTCCCCCTTTTATTTAATATCTACATGAAACCACTGGGAGATCATTCGTGGTTTTGGGGTGAGGTATCACCAGTAGCTGATGATACCCAGTTATACATCTCCACCCCAAACCAGATCAGTGATGCCCTCTCCGTGATGACTCGCTGTCTGGATGCGATGCGGATCTGGATGGGCGGAAACATGCTTCGCTCAACCCGGCTAAGACTGAGTGGCTGTATATACCGGCATCTCGGTCCAGTCAAGATTGTCCATCGTTGACCATAGGGGGAGTGGTGTTGCCCCCTGTGGATAGGGCAGAACCTGGGGTCCTCCTGGACACGTGGCTCCAGTTGGAGGAGCAGGTGGGAGCCGTCGCCAGGGGGGCCTTTTCCCAGGTCGGCTGGTTCGCCAGCAGCCCGTTCTGGACGAGATGCCCTGCGTACAGTCACTCATGCCCTTGTTACCTCGTGACTCGACTACTGCAATGCTCTCTATTTAGGACTGCCCTTGCACACCATCCGGAGGTTGCAGCTGGTGCAGAATGCTGCAGGGTTGTGATGGGAGTTACCCAATTCTCCCATATTACCCCCTCCTGCGCGCATTGGCTGCCGGTTCGCTCGGGTGAGGTTCAAGGTTTTGGCTTTAACATTCAAAGTCCTACACGACAAGGGTCCACAATATTTAAGGGAGCGCCTCCTGCCAATATCGGGGACCAACAGGCAGGGGCTCCTCGGGGTCCCGTCGGCAAGTCAATGCCGGCTGGCGATCCCCCGACGGCGAGCCTACTCTGTGGCGGCCCCTGACTTATGGAATCAACTGGCTCTGGACCTCCGTCTGGCCCCTGACCTCCGCACCTTCCGCTGCGATTTGAAGACCTGGCTATTTGACCAAGTCGGGCTGTGATTACCTCACGGGGGGTATGGGATAGTTTTAACTTTTTTATTCGGTTTCATTGGACTTTATAGTGGTTTAATTCTTTTTAATTATTTATTGTATTTGTATGTTTTAACTGTGAGCCGCCCCGAGTCTTCAGAGATGGGGCGGCATATAAGTCCAATAAAATAAAATAAATAAATAAAATAAATAAATATCTTATAATCAATGTTCAGTAGGGATATAAGCCTATAATTTTGGATTAGTTGGTGGTCCAAATCTTCTTTTGGGATTAACGTTATATATGTCTCTTTCCACGATTTTGGTAGCTTCACTGTCATCAATGCCACATTATAGAGCTATAATACCGTGTTTCCCCGAAAATAAGACACTGTCTTATATATTTTTGGCTCCCAAAAACACTAGGTCTTATTTTTGGGGTAGGTCTTATATATTTATGGTGCCAAATAGTGGGTGTGAGTGTGTAGGGGGTGTTTGCGGTGCAGGTTGCTCCCTGAAAAGTCTTCCTGGAACTGGAGATTTACACTAGGTCTTATTTTCGGGGTAGGTCTTATATTAGGGCAGGTTTAGAAAATAGTGCTAGGTCTTACTTTCGGGGTAGGTCTTATTTTCGGGGAAACACGGTAGTTGGGTTTCTAATTTTTCTTGAAGTTTCTTATACAGCTCCCCTGGGAGACCATTTGGTCCTGGCGTCTTGTTATTTTTCTGCCTCTGAATGACCTCTTGCAGTTCCTTTTGTGTTATCTCTCTGTTCATCACTTCTTTGCTTTCTTCCGGGATTGTTTCTTCTTTAAATATTGTTGGATATTTTCCTCTGGTGTATCCTCTTGTCTATATAGTTCTTCAAAGAAGGTTTTAGTAATGTGTTTTTTCTTCTCCATTTGATACTGTAGGGTACCACCAGCATCTTTCAGCTGTTGAATTGATCATTTTTCCCCTTTCTTTCTTTATTTTATAGGCTAGCCACCTTCCTGGCTTATTCGCATGTTCAAAATAGTTTTGCTTCATCTTTCTCATATCAGATATCCATTCATCCTGCATCAGCATATTCAGTTTGTGTCTAATCATTATTTTTTCTTTATTCGCTGTTTTGTTATGTGGTATTTTTTGTAATGTTTTTTCCAATTCCTTGAGTGCATCTTGTAATTTGGTTTGTTCTTCTTCCTTTTTTTTACATCTACATGTAGTGTATGAAATTGCTAAGCCCCTAATATATGCCTTTGTAGTGTCCCATAAATTTTGGACTGATGCTTGTTGTTTTTTGTTTTCTTGTAGAAAGTATTCCAATACCTTTTCCATCATCTTGATACATTCCCTTTCATTTAAGATCTCCCGATTTAACATCCATCTTTTTCTCTTTTTCAGTCCTTTCCAAATTATTTTAATAGGGTTGTGGTCAGCCCATATATTTGTTTCAATTTCTATTTCTTTTATATCACATTCAATTTCTAAATTTGTCCATAACATATCCAGTCTTGACCACGATTTATGTGGTACCGAATAATAGGTATATTGTTTTGTATCTGGATTTCTTTCCCTCCATATATCTTTTAATCCTAATTCGTTTGTCATTTGGTAGAATATTTTTGGAAGTGTTTTCCTTTTTTTTATCTATTACTCTCATAGTCTTCTCCTGGGTTCACTATTGCATTAAAGTCACCTACCAAACATATGTTCTCATATTCCAATTCTACAAGTTTTCTATATAGTTTGTTATAAAATCTTTCCTGTTTCTTATTTGGTGCATATATGACAGTTTCTTATGGTTTACATATACTTCTAACATTAAGACTCTACCCTCCTCGTCTGCATAAACCTGTTTTGATTGCAAATGTTTTCTAATATATATTGCTACCCCTCTTTTTTTTGTTGGACCAAAGATACGTATAGATCTCTCAATTTTGTTGATTCTTACAATTTACTCTGATGTTTATGTATATGTGTTTCCTGAAGACATATAATGTCTGTATTTTGTTTCTGTAATTTGGTTAGTATTTTTTTCCTCTTAGTTGGTGAGTTTAAACCATTGACATTGATAGAAACTAATTTAATTTCTTCATCCATCCTACTTTGTGTTTGTTATTTATTGACACCTGTTTGCTCTCATTTCTCTTTGATGCCTTGTCCTTACGCCTTCTCTTTTCTGTCTTTCAGCTTCTTCCTGTTCTCTTTCCTCTTGTTCTATTTCTCTTTCCTCCAACTGTTCTTCTTCCTGGCTCTTACTCTCCACTTCTTCTTTGCTAGTTTGGTCTTCTTCCGATACCACATAAAGATCAAAGAATTCCCTCACCTTTTCTATACTATCTATTTTGAACTTTTTATCTTGCCACGATATTAACATTCCTTCTGTAATGAGCCATCTAAACAGAATGTAGTGTTTGTTCAATTGTGTGGCCAGGAATCTATAGTTTTTCCTATGTTCCCTTATTCTTCTTGGGATTTGCTTTAGGGTTACAATTTCTGTCCCCTTGAAAATCAATGGTTCATCTCTCGTCACTTTGTATATCTCATCTCTTAATAGTTTCTTTGAAAATCTTATATGGACCTCTCATGGTAATTTAAAACTTCTTGCGTAGTTAGTATAAATTCTGTATACCTCATCCATTTCTCGTCAAACTTCTTGATTATTTCTTTGTAGAGCTTCTGCTAGGAGGTCTGCCATTATTTTGGGTAGGTCTTCTCCCCTTTCTTCTGTTACATTCTGAAATCTAAGGAAAAAGTCAGCTTTTTCCATCTCCAAATAGGAAATCACCTCTTCTAATTTCTTATTTTCTTCCATCAGTTTCTGTTCTATCAATTCCACCTTCTTATCCTTCTGTTCAACTTTCATCTCCACCACCTTCATCTTGTGTTCCGTCTTAGCTATTGCCTGCTAGATCGTACCTATCTTATCGTCTAATTTTTGTATTTCCCCTTACATCTCCCCCATTTCACTTTTGAAATCTTCATGGTTTCTTGTTATTGTTTCTTGGGTTTTCATCATTGTTTCTTGTATTGTTACTAATGCTGCTTGGATTGATTGCATATTTGGTGCTTGAATGGTCTTCTCAAGACTCAGCATGCCCTCAATCAAGCGTTGTCCTGCTGGAGATGCTGTTGTTGGTGCTGGGTTAGATGTTGTTTTCTTCCCAATTTTAGTGACAGTTGTAGTGGTAGACATCCTAAAATTTCCAAATTTCTCTAATTTCCTAAAAAAATCTTTCAATATTATCATCAATTTTGTCAAGTCACCTCTAGTAAATGTCAGCTTTTTCCAACTTTATCCCTCTCTTTTTATCTTAAATTAATCACTTAAGCTTATCTCTACAGCATCTAATATGGTTATATCTATTTTATATATAAAAGTTATAAATATATATGTTTATACAAAAATATAAAAATAAATATAGCTATCGCTAAATATAAAAAACTATATTCAATATAACCCTATTAACTATTTTATCTAAGCTTATTTAATTTATAGTCAATACTCTAATGCTTTAGTATTTACAGAATAAATAACATCAGGTAAATAAAATAATTATATGATCAAATACATATGAGTATATATATGTATCAGTTTAAATATATTTGATTATTTGATTATTTTCTTGCATACTGTATGCCTTATAAATCAATTGGTTAGTTAATTGATCCAATAAAATTATGAAAGTCTAGAAAGTAGGGTAATATGTCTTATAAACCAATTAGTTAGTTAATTAATCCAGGAAAAATACAAAAATCTAGAAAGCAGGGTATATAAATTGATTGTTCTTACAAGTGGTTATATTATTTAAATCTTTCAGTACTTAAATATTAATCAACTCCTTCTTTGTCTTCTTTCTTCTTCACTCCTGTTCAGCATCAAGTTACTTTTCACCCTTCTCTATTTCATCAGCTGTCTTTAGCTGCTTAGTCACTGTCTCTCTCAATTTGCACAGTCACCGTCCTTCAAAATGGTTCCGTTCTTCTATTCTGTTACAGGTCTCCGAAGGACTCACAGTTATCGTCTCTGATACATCTCCTCTGCCAACAATCAGTCTAATATTAAAGGATTTTAAATATTTAAGTAAATGATCACAAAGTTCAATCCACTTCAGTTCTTCTGAGCTTCTCTCTATTCCAGCAGTCGCCAACTGGTGGGCCACATGGGCCATGAGAAAATTTTGGTGGGCCACAGAGAAATCTCACCCCCAGAGTACCCCCCAAAGCAATTAATCCAGGCTGCACAGAAACACAAGGCTACGCCGCCCACATGACCCATGGGAACCCTCCCCGCACACTCACTCCTTACCCGGCAAACTTGCCTGTTAAATTGCTATTTTTCCTTTTTCCAACCATCAGGTGTTATGTGCTGGGAGATTTAGATTAGCTAGGAAGCAGGAAATGGTTGGATTTCTTGCTTTCTAGTTAGTCTTTAGATCTTCGGCTCTGCTTTTAAGCACAGTCGAACCTCCCTTAGGACTGAAGGTTCTATTATTCAGTGCAGATTCATGGCAAGCAAATTTGAGAGACTGAGCTAGCCGATGGCAGATAGATAGATCACTGAATGATTCTGTGAGCAACTCAATCTGCCTGCCTGCTTTGCCTGATTTTGGGTAAAAGTTGCTCTTTTTTTAAAAGAAAAAATTCAATATTTACATACATGGTGTGTTGTGAGTTAATTTTGTGAGTTTGTTTGCTAGTAAATTTTACGAGTTTGCTTGCAGGCAAATTTTATGTGACAGACTGAGTTAGCCGATGGCAGATAGATAGATCTCTGAATTTATTTATTCGACTGAATGAATCTGTGATTCTGTGAGCAACTCAATCTGCCTGCCTGCTTTGCCTGATTTTGGGTAAAAGTTGCTCTTTTTTATAAAAAAATTCAATATTTATATAAATATTTATAATATTTACATACAAGCCATGTCCAGTCAGTCACATGACCACCAAGCCACACCCACAAATTAGGCCACACCCACAGAACTGGTTAGTGGTCCCTGGAATTTAAAATTATGAGTTTGGTGGTCCCTGAGGTCCAAAAGGTTGACAACCCCTGCTCTATTCAACTGTCAGACTGCTCGCCTTTGTTTCCTCCACTCCATTCCGCTCCGCAGTCACCGCCAATTCACCGCCACAATCACTTTCTCTGGAGACTCCCTTTGCACAGGGCTTTCACAGGGCTCTCTCCTCTCACCTCGTTAAACTGTCCAGATCCGTCATTTCTTCTCTGATGTCTTGCGCTGATTTCCACTCTCCTGCTTCCCAACTGCAGCTGGCTGTCATGGCTTCGGACCCACCATAAATGCTGGGTTTCTTGCGTGCTGGTTTCAAGGGGTTTCCACTCATTGTAGAGGGAGGCCGCTTCCCTCCTCATTGCTCCTGAGGTTTCCCCTCTGATTTGTGTGCCTCTCCAGAGTCCACTATGCCTCGAAAAGCTCCCAAAACATGAAAAATTGGATACCGGGGTGCGGGGATCGCTCCCCCTGCTCCGCTCCGCCACGACGTCACCATCGGATCGCCTAAGATTATAATTTTTACAAGGACAGTTTCCTAGCCTGATGCCCAACCCTCCTCCTTTCTCATCTGGACCTGGAATTGGCAATGGCAGAGTTGTCATATGCTCAAAAGTTCAAAAATTAATTTTCCAATACTTTTACTTCCTTTGCACTGTACTGCATCTACTTTTTTCTTTACAAAGTCTTGAACAATCTGAAGAAAAAGTTCCTTACTTGTAAATGTACATATTTCAAATTGGTCATCTCAAATCAATATGAATCTACATAGATAATTTAAAATGTCAAGGGGCTTATGGGGAAAGATACACCTAAAAATGAATATTATTTCAAGATTGATGTAAGTACATCAAGGGGTTCCCATATTAAAACCTTGCAGGTATTTCAAGCAAATCATTTGGTTATTAAAAAATTTTAATGGGAAAGACAAATACCTAGATTGTCTTCATTTAATATGCAGCTGCCATATGTTCATACAGGAATTTAAGCTAATTGACACAATTAGAAAATTATTATATGATCTCTGATGTATGTAGCTCTTATGTAGCTCTGCAAGACTTTCAAGGGGAAGCAATCCAGGAAATATGACCCCTATGTAATAGCAATAGCAATAGCACTTAGACTTATATACCGCTTTATAGTGTTTTACAGCCCTCTCTAAGCAGTTTACAGAGTCAGCCTCTTGCCCCCAACAATTTGGGTCCTCATTTTACCCACCTCAGAAGGATGGAAGGCTGAGTCAACCTTGAGCCTGGTGGGATTCAATCTGTCAAATTGCAGCAAGAGTAGCTTTCAGTACTGCACTCTAACTACTGGTGCTTGTCCATCTGGGAGGAAGCTTTTGATAAGCACGATCCCCACAGATGAACTGCAACCCCATAGGAGCCATAATCCCATGCAGCCATTTGGCTGGGTCAAAGATAAACAGGTCAAGAACTGTTGCTTGGGCCTCCTGATTAAAGGACCTGAGATAGGGTGGGGAGGAAGCCTGACTATCCATCTTGACCATCTGAGTACAGTGCAGGAACATACATTGTGCAGAGTCATGTGGCTGGCAACAAACATGAAGTTGGGGAATCAGGGAGTTTGCCAGCTGTTGGGCTGATAGTTCGGAGATGGGTAATCCTTTGCCTAAGTTCTGGACTTCTGTATAGTCAAAGCAGGAGTATTTGATCCAGGGGTCAAAGGAACACTCACCATCTGTTGGGTCACAAAGGAGACTGTCTTTACATGTGGTGTAAGAGCAAGGCCTAACCTTAGGATCCTTAGAGTACATGTGCAATGTGGTGATGATGCTAATAGTGACAGTGCAAAGACTATGCCCCAGGGGACTTCTCCCTGCATGGTGGCATTGAGGTTTCAGGAAGAAATACACACCTACCTCTCTCTACATCTTGCAGGAGGTAGTATTGCAATCCCCCCTTGCCACCTGCCCATTTGGTGGTTAGGTTATTATTATACCATGGCTGATGGTAGCAAGAGAGGGGCATAGATCTACCAAACAGATGGAACACATCCTCTGACCCTGTGAAACAGTTGCAAATCCAACAATTGCTCAGATTCCCTGAAGTATGGACGGTGTGGTAGGCCTCAATCATCTGCAAGTAGGTATTAGCAGTATATTTAGCAAGGCCTGGGAGTTCCCTGCGTGGTCTCAATGCTGGCAAAAGAGTGGGGGGGAGGGTATTGTTAGCCCAGCATGGCTCTTTAGATACAACCTCAGTGACAGTGGGGTCATTGGTTTCCACATCAAGGAATGTGGCACAAGTGCAAGGGGCAGGAAACAAAGTGTTGTACACATTAGCACAAGTACCAATTAATAACAACACAGTCATTACCCATACTACAAGCATTAAAAATCTTCCTAATGCACAAAGTCTCATTCAAGCATCTTTGAGCTTCCATCTTAGCAAAAACAGGTGTAGATAGTTGTAAGCTGCCAAGAAGGTTGGTTCAGCTCAGCTTTCTTGCTGATTGCCTCTGGACTGGAGATTGTATGGAGGTGGGAAACAGAGGTTACTAACACTTGCTTCCCTGTTGGGCAAAGTGTCAGTCTTTTGTCTTGATGGGTTTGGAAGGAGTGTTCCTCATGTTGTCCTTGTCTGGGGTTGTAACTTTCTTGCAGTGTGATGTGTGTATCCAGGAATTCAGTCCTTGACACTTCACAGCAGTTCTTCTGCGCATGTCCAAAATGGCTGTCTGCAATCGGTGAGCTCCCATGATGGGGGAGTGGGTTTTGGCTGTTGCGGGGGTGAGGGGGCTTTGTCTCTTGCCCCCAGCCCCTGTCTCTGTTCACCGTGACCTGGTGGTTCCGGCTGGGGGTGGCAGTTGTGGTGGCCCCCAGTCAGTGGTCGGTGGGGGGCGACGGACAACGGCGGCGGGCTGTGGTGGATGCGGTGGATGCTGGTGGTGGATGGTGGCGGTGGGCTGGGCTGCAGTGGTGGGCCACGGCAACAGGTGGCGGCAAGGTCCAACAGGCATCGGATGGTGGCAACGGGCGGCAACAGGCAGCGACGAGGCCCAGCAAGGTTTTCAGATGGCTCGGCGTTGGCTGGCAGTTTCGTCGGCTTGTTTCGAGGCATTGCTGCGGCAGGCAGTGGATGGCAGCGGCGACAGATGGCGGACAGTGGCGACAAGGGCCCAGCGAAGCTCTTTGTGATGGCTGGGCGTCGGCTGGCGGCTTCTGGCGGCTTGTGGAGTCGCTGCTGCTGGCCTCCATTGATCAGGCCAGGACAATGGATGTTGGCTTGGGATGCTTCCCGGCCTGTTTCCCAGCCTGTTTTCCTCACCTGTTTCCCGACTTGCCCCACCAGCTTGGAGGTGGATTACGGCCTCCAGCTGGGGGTTGTTCATTGCTGCAGCTATGTTGCATTGTGGTCTGGGCTTTCCCGGATGACAATAGCTGGGACTACTTTTCTCTTCCCCATTTCATCTGGCCAGACTGATGGGGTGGCTGGTCCCCACTGCTGTGAGAGGGCGGTGGTGGACTGGCCTCTGTTCTTTACCTACCCTGCTGCTGTGAGAGGGCAGCAGTGACTGGTAGTGCCACCCCTGCCAGGTTATCTTTGTACCTGGCGCTGGGTGCGCCCACTGTGGTGAGAGGGCGGTGGTTGGATGGTTTTGTTTCTATCTTGTTGCCCCCAGGGTACTGTGAGAGGGTTCCTGGGATGGACACCCCAAGAGGCGCTGTGGGACATTTGTCTGGACTTGATGAACTATCATCTGGCCTTCTTTTTATTCGATCACCCACTTCCCATTTGATGGACCATTATGGTTTGCAGGACTTACACGATTGCAGAGTTACAGGCCCTGGGGAAGGTCCCCTTATCCCTGGTGTGGCCTGTCAGACTATCTAAGGCCTACCTTGATGACGGATCCTGGGATCCCGAGAGGTGGCACAGCGCAAAGGGTTTTTTTAATTTTTGTAACAAGAAGCATTTTAAGGGTTCATTGATGAACTTTTTAATTAATTCATTTAAGGGGTTAGGGAGGGGGCGGGAGGTGAGGCCCGGGGGGAACTTGGGGGGCTTCCACCGGACCAATTTAAATTTCATTTCCAGTCCAGGTCGGGTACGGGTGGCAACGGGAGTGGGGAGGATGGGATTGGGGTGCTCCGGGACTCTAGGGAAAGAGGTGGGGATTTCAATCCCCATGGTGACTGGGAATGGCAGGAGATGGAGGAATGGAGGGTCGTATTGGAGTTCGGGAGTGCACCCACATTATCTTCGAACGGTGGCGCGCTCTGACCCTCTGGTTCCTGCCTGTTGCCCTGGGAGTATGGGAGACCAGGCCCCTGAGCTCAGGTTGGTCTATTTAAATGCCAGGTCCGTGGTGAATAAAGTTCCCCTCATCCACGAATTGATCGAGGAGGAAGACGCGGACCTGGCTTGCATCACAGAGACCTGGTTGGGCCCAGAGGGAGGACTCCCTCTGTCAGAGTTATGTCCACCAGGTTTCCGTGTGCTGTACCAACCTCGGGCTCAGGGTAGGGGCGGGGGGGGGTGGCAGTTGTTATCAGGGAGTGCCTTTGTCCGTGGGAGGCCACTGTCCCTCAGATAGGCAGGTGTGAGTCTCTCCTCCTGAAGTTGGGCCCTGGTGGTCAGCTGGGCCTGTTGCTCACGTACCTTTCTCCCAGCTGCGTCACAACAACCCTGCCCAAGCTACTCGGTGTTCTATCGAGGGTGGCCGTTGAGTTCCTCAGACTTATTGTTCTGGGGGATTTCAATCTGCTTTCTCTGGGTGGAGCGTCAGGGATGGATCACGAGTTCATGGCTTCCATGACAGCCATGGACCTGACCCAATTAATTCAGGGTCCAACACAAGGCGGGGGGCACACACTTGACCTTGTTTTTATCTCTGGACAGTGGTATGATGCTTTGGGTGGGGGATCACCAACTATTCAACCCCTGTCATGGACCGATCATTATCTCCTCCGGCTGGCCTTCCAGTATGCCACCCCATGTCGCTGGGATGCAGAACCGACTAGATGGTTCTGCCCTAGGCGCCTGATGGACCCGGAAGGGTTCTAGATGGCGCTTGGGTCGATTCCTGCCTCCCTTACCCACAGCCCGGTCAAGGCCCTGGTGGACACCTGGCAAAGGGCTGCCTCAGAGGCTCTCGACCACGTTGTCCCTTTGCGGCCTCTCACCCAGTGCAGATCCCGGTTGGCTCCGTGGTTTTCCACAGAGCTCCGGGAGATGAAGCGCTGGAGGAGGGGCCTAGAGAGCAGTTGGAGGTCCAGTCGATCCAAATCTGACCAATTGCAACTAAGAACCTTTACAAGGTCTTATCTTGCAGCAATGGAAGCGGCGAAGCATGTCTACTTCTCTGCTCTCATTGCGTCTGCAGATAATTGCCCAGCCGCCCTGTTTAGGGTCACCCGTTCTGTCCTTAATCAGGAGATGAGGGAGGACCCTATGCGGGGGCAGGCTGAGGAGTTTAACCATCATCTGTCAGACAAGATCGCTCAAATTTGGGCCAGTCTGGACTCTAACTGGGTAGAGTCTGATGGGGGGGACGGGATGGGTCTTGTGGATACCATCTGGGAAGAGTTCGATCCTGTGACTCCAGAGGAAGTGGACAGGATCATGGGGAGACCCGTGTCCCTCCTGGCTGGTCTATGCTGCCCGGGAGGTTACACGAGGCTGGCTCCAAGCTTTGATTAATGCTTCTTTGAGTGAGGGATCTTTCCCCTCCGCCTTGAAGGAGGCAGTGGTGAGGCCCCTCCTCAAAAAGCCTGGCTTGGACCCAGCTGTTATGAACAACTTTCATCCTGTCTCCAGCCTTCGCTTTGTGGTGAAGGTTGTTGAGAGCGTGGTCTCGACAGCTCGGTGTTCCTGGAGGAAACTGATTATCTGGATCCGTATCAATTGGGTTTCAGGCCTGGATACAGCACTGAGACGGCATTGGTCGCGCTGGTGGATGATCTCTGGCAGGCTCGGGATAGGGGTTATTCCTCGATCCTGGTCCTTGTAGACCTCTCAGCGGCTTTCGATACCATTGACCATGGTATCTTACTGCGACACCTCAAGGGGTTGGGAGTGGGAGGCACTGTTTTATGGTGGTTCTCCTCCTACCTCTCAGGGCGTTCACAGTCAGTGTTGGCAAGGGGACAGAGATTGACCCCGAGGCTCCTCTCTTGTGGGGTGCCCCAGGGGTTGGTTCTCTCTCCCCTTTTGTTCAACATCTATATGAAACCGCTGGGTGAGATCATCCGTGGTTTTGGGGTGAGGTATCATCAGTATGCTGATGATACCCAGCTTTTTATCTCCACCCTGGACCAAATCAGTGATGCCCTCTCGTGATGTCCGCTGCTGGATGTGTACAGATCTGGATGTGAGGAACAGGCTCCAGCTCAACCCTGCCAAGACTGAGTGGCTGCATTGGCATCTCGGGTCCAGGATGTCCATCATTGGTCATGGGGAGAGAGGTGTTGCCCCGTGGATAGGGCTTGCAACTTGGGGGTCCTCCTGGATTCACAGCTCAGTTTGGAGGACCAGGTGGGAGCTGTGACCAGGGCGTTTGCCCAGGTTCACCTGGTGCCAGTTGCGCCTCTATCTGGACTGAGATGCCCTCATGGACAGTCACTCATGCACTCGTTACCTCCTGACTGACTACTGTAACGCTCTTACATGGGACTTCCCTTGAGGATCACTCGGAGGTTTCAGCTGGTAATGCAGCCAGTGGTGATGGGAGCTTCCCGATACTCCCACATTACACCCCTCCTGCATGAGCTGCATTGGTTGCCGGCTGACCTCCTCCAGGAGATTCAAGGTGCCTGTAACATATAAAGTCTTCATGGCTTGGGTCCGGGGTACTTATGGGAATGTTCCTACCAGCATCAACATCCCTCTGTACGCCTCCTACAGACAGGGCCCTTCAGGGTGCCGTTTCTGGTTTACCATATTTCTATTTTCATATCCTTTATATAATCGGGACATTTTCTATTTCATGTCTAATATAATATGTATACAATAAAGAAAGAAGAAAGATAATTAAGTTTTGTTTCCATTTAACAAGTTTAACTTATAAAATTTATTTAATTTTCATTCCACACTTTTGGTCATAATAACGTATTTTTTTTTAGTTTACCATATTCTCTGTTTTTCTAATATCATTTGAATAATCAATTCCATTTTTTAATATGTGTGTGTGTGTGTATGGATTTGATAACAATAAAGCCATCTTAATTTCTATACTCTATCATCATTTTTCTCATATATAATTGTTCTGTCTCACCTTCACTTCCCCAGAAGTTAAGGAACATTAGCTAACACAGAAGAGTCACGCTGGCCTGTTCTGTTTCACCTTCCCTTCCCCTGAAGGTAAGGAACGTTAGCTAACACAGAGGAGTCACGCTGGCCTGTCGCCAAAATCCCCTGTTATCTCTCCGACAAGAGCGTTGGCAGTCACCCAGGCTCTCACTGCCAAATCCAAGCCAAGAAGGAATGTAGTACTCACAGAAGAATTGCTTTACTTTCAGAGTCCAAAATCAAGCACACAGACGGAAGTCTGGATTCATTTACACTTTGTCACTAACAGAGTCTGCAGCGTAGGCACACCCACTTTTATACCTGGTGGGTGTGGTCCAGCTCAATCTCTGGCCCTCCCACGCCCCTACGTTGCTGCTGACGCTTCTCCTCCGACGCTGCCTGGGATCAAGCCAGGAACCTCCTCCTCCTTCTCTCGCGTGGCCTTACTGATACACGCTCTCAGGCAGTTCCTCTTGGCTTTCCCGAGGAAACCTGAGGCATTGCCAGAGGAGGAAGAGGTCCTGGGGAGGGAGACCTTGCCAGGGAGGAAGATCCTGGGGAGGAAGGCCCTGGTGAGGGAGGCATTGCCTGCTCCTCCTCTTCTTCTTCATCATCCAGGTCCTCTTCCTCTGTCAGCACAGGCTCACGAGGCGGGCCACAACACTATCCTCACCGCAGGGCCCTTCCCCGAGTCTGACGGGCAGGATGCGGCCGAGAGGGGAAGCGCCATGGAACAGCCGCGGAGTCGGGCGGAGCGGGAAGCGCCCACCCAGGTCAAGTCCTCCGGCCCGCCCCTCCGCCAACCAAATACTGGAACCCCCTTCAACCACCGGAGTCTCTGAATGCTGACCACCCCGCTGTCCTCCGCCAGCCCCAGCGGCAGGTGGTGGTGAAACAGGATCGGGACGTCGGAGATAACACGAGGGGCTTCAGGAACCAGAAGGGAACGGTGGAAACCGGTGTATCTTCATGGAGCGGTAGGGTCAGACGATAGGCCACAGGGTTGATGACCGCCAATGGGGTACGGGCCGACGAACCGGTGGTCCAGTTTCTTTACCGACGGTCAGCCGGGAGGTGCTTTGTGGACAACCACACGGTCTCCCACCGCCAGCGGGGCGTCGCCCATCGAGAGCGGTCGGGCGATCGCAGTCCTCCTTGGCCTGTATCAGGTGTTGCCGCCAACTGCTGAACGGCATACAGCTCGGAGAGGAAGTCCTGAGCCTCAGGAACAGGGGAATCTGAGGGTGTCAGAGGGAAGAACCGCGGATGGTAGCCCACATTGGCATGAACGGAGTTGCCTGGGTGGAGGTGTGCTGGGAGTTGTTGAACGCGAACTCCGCCAGAGCGAGGTAGTCGCCCAGTCGGTCTGCCGTTGGTTGACAAAGCAGCGCAAGTACTGCCCCAGGATGCCAATGACCTTCTCCGCTCCCCATCAGTCTCAGGATGGTGCGATGAGGACAAGCACACCTGCACTTGCAACGCGGTCATCAGGCTCTTCCAAAATTGAGCCGTGAATTGCACGCCATGTCGGAAACCACCCTGTCCGCAGGCCATGGAGGCGGAAAATATGCTTGACGAACAGACTGGCAGTTGTGCGGGCCGTTGGCAGGGCACGACACGGGATGAAGTGGGCCATTTTGGTCAGCATGTCCACCACCACCAGCACGGTCAGAAGTCAGAGACGACGGCAAGTGCCAAGAAGTCCATAGAGATCGCCCCATGGTCTGTCTGGGTGGGTAGAGGGTGGAGGAGACCAGGAGGCGACCCGCCGCTGCCTCGCTGTCGGGCACGGCACACAGGATGCCACGTAAGCGTAGACGTCAGCCGCACTCGAGGCCACCAAAAGTCCGAAGTCACGAGGTGGAGGGTCTTGAAGTAGCCAAATGGCCAGCTGCCGGGTTGTCGTGACACTGCTTCAAGAGAAGGGCCCGGCGGCCCCCGCGGCACGCACAGCCGCCCTCGATGCTTGAGCAAGCCCTCCTCCAAAGTCCATGGGGAATCGGGCCACCTCCGCCTTCCTCTGCTGCGACCAGGCATCAGGCGCGCTTCGCACCTGAGCCCCGAAGTCTACTGGTTCCTGGGCTGCCAAGGCTTCTGCTGGCAGCACCGCCCCGAGAGGAGGCGAAGTCTTTGGGGCACAGGTACTGGCTTATGGATAGGGCATCCGCCTCCGACAGACCGCTGGGAATGTAGGTCACACGAAAGTTGAACCAAAAAACAACGACCACCGGATCTGCCGCTGGTTCAACTTCCTGGCCCTGTCAGATGTTCCAGATTCGGATGGTCCGCGCGACCTCTATCTGGTGCCGGGCCCTCCAGATGATGCCGCCAAGCCTCAAAGGCAGCCTTGATAGCCAGCAGCTCTTTCTCCCAGATGGTGTAGTTGCGCCGAAGGATTGAGCTCCAATAGTGCACGCAGGGGAAAAGAGTGCCGCCAGCCACCGGGCCTGCAACAGCAACCCCAAGGGCCACGCTGGACGGCCCGTCTCCACTACAAAAGGACGGTGCGGGTCGGGTGCCGCAAGACGGGTTCGGTGACAAAGGCTTTTGAGGGCCTCAAACGCCTGTTGCTGCGGGGACCCCACTGGAACGGAACCTTCTTCCCAAGGAGCTGGGTTAACGGAAGGTTAATGTGGCAAAGCCCGGATAAAGGTCCGTAATAGTTGGCGAACCCAGCAGGCGCTGGACGCTTTCACGCACGAGGGGTTCCCAACTGCACAAGGCCTCCACCTTCCGAGGGTCCATAGCGATGCCTCTCGAGCATGATGTGCCCCAGGAACTCAATGGAAGTCTGGAAAAGAGGCATTTCTCCAGCCAGATAAAGCTGGTGCTGCCGGCGCTGCAGCACCAGACGGACCTGTTGAAGGTGGCTTTCCCTGGACCGAGTAAATCAAGATGTCGCCCAGGTAGACCACCACTAACTTGTCCAACATGTCCCTGAACACGCCATTCATAAAATGCTGGAAGACCGCAGGAGCGTTGGTCAACCCAACGGCATCACCGCGGTACTCAAATGGCAGATCGGGTGCCAAACGCCGCCTTCCACTCGCCCCTCGTGATCCACCAAGTTGTAGGCCCCTCGGAGGTCGAAGCCAGAAGATGGTGGCCTCAGGCGCTCCATCAGCTCCGAATGAGAGGCAGGGGTAGCGATTCGCACCGTGATGGCATTGAGCCGGGCGGTAATCGCAACACGCGCAAGTCCCCGCCTTCTTCTTGACGAAGAGAACTGGTGCTGCGAGAGGGGACGACAAGGGCGGATGAACCCTCGCCAAGTTTTTGTCCAGAAAGTCCCGCAGGGCGCCAACTCGGCTCGACATGGAATACAGGCGCCCCACGCAGGACGGCATTGGGCAGAAGGTCCACGGGCAATCAGAGGGCCGATAAGCGTCCGCCTCCTTCTCGCTGAACACATCTGCTAAGTCCCGCAGTTCAGGAGGTAGGGAGACGATCGGGGAGACATCCTGGCCGCACAGGCGCATGATGGTCGACGACTGCAGACTTGGGAAAGACACGGCGTTCTGCACCATGCCACCTGAGGATCGTGAGTCCAAGCCAGGCCATACCCAGGACCAAAGGGAAATGAAGGTCCGCGGTGACATAGAAGCGATTGCTTCCTCATGTGCCCCAATGGTTACGCAAGGCTGGGTGGCTGAACTTAATGGGCCCTGCATCAGTCTCCTCCATCAATTGTCTCCCCACCAACGGAGGGTCCACGGATCCAAAGGCACCTTAAAACGCGCCACAAAGGCCTGGTCCATGAAGTCCCTGAGTCCACCAGCGCATGCCTGGATCCCTCGACTGGTTAGGCAAGAACACCTGAGAGTCCAATATCAGATGCCGAGGGGCCCAGAGTCCACAGCCAAGCAGTCAGGCGGAGGTTTAGTACTTGCCCGCCTAGGGTGTCCCCAGGTCGGGACCCCATTTCCCGGCTTGGTCCTGCCGATCTGCAGGCACGGGCTTGAGCCCCACGCTGCTTTCGGGACAGGAAGCAGCGAAATGTCCAGGCTCCCCACAATACAGACACAAACCCCTGACGCTGTCGCTGCAGGCTCCTGGGCCAAGCAGGTTCCAGCCGCCCAACTCCATGGGCTCCGCAGCCGCTGTCACGAACTCGGGCGACCCGGGCACTGCCGGCACAGGGCGTGGAGGTACAGACGCGGGAGGGCGACTCCTGGACGGGCGACGGGTCTTTCGCCGCTGGAGACAGGCATCACGCGCAGACACTGCACCACGAGGGCGCCGAGAGTCGGAGGGGCCTCCACCAACCAGCTCGCCCTGCAGTTCTCCGACAGGCCATCCTGGAAGGCCCAGCAGCCAAGATCATTCCAGTTGGAGTCCATGCAGAGCAGCCAAATTCGCAATATAGTCCTGCAGGGGCGCTCCCTTGGCAGGTCCTTATGCCTGGCTGCCGCCTGGGTGGATGGGGTCCTCATACATGAGGCGCATGTGTTGCCAAAGCCCTGGCAGTCTGTTAACAGTGGGCTGTTCTGAACCAACAAGGGCGCGGGCCCACCGGGCTGCAGAGCCAGAAAGGAGGCTTATCACAAACCCCACCCGAAGTCCGGTCATCAGGAAAATCCTCCGCCTCATAGCCATAAACAACTGGCACTGTCCCATGAAAGCCAGAAACATTTCTGGCTGCCCAGAAAACTTATCTGGCACAGCTACCGGGCATTTCGACGGGAAGGGGAGGAGGTGCTGCAGGAGCATTCAATGCAGCAAGTTGAGCTGCTAATTGCAGCAACTGTTGTTGCAAGCCCTGATTCTCGGCTTGTAACTGATGTAACTGCTGCTGCAGCTGCTGCTGCTGCTGTTGCTGTTGCTGCTGCTGTTCCATCTTGGTTTAAAGATGGTTAGAGTCTTTGGGGTTGTGACAAAATGTTCTGTCTCACCTTCCCTTCCCCAGGTAAGGAACGCTTAGCTAACACAGAAGAGTCACGCTGGCCTGTCGCCAAAATCCCCGTTATCTCTCCCGACAAGAGTGTTGGTAGTCACCCAGGCTCACTGCCAAATTCAAGCCAACAAGGAATGTAGTACTCACAGAAGAATTGCTTTATTTTCAGAGTCCAAAATCAAACACACAGACGGAAGTCTCGGATTCATTTACACTTTGTCACATAACAGAGTCTGCAGCGTAGGCACACCCACTTTTATACCTGGTGGGGTGTGGTCCAGCTCAATCTCTGGCCCTCCCACGCCCCCTACGCTGCTGCTGACGTTTCTCCCTCCGACGCTGCCTGGGATCAAGCCAGGAACCTTCCTCCTCCTTCTCTCGCCGTGGCCTTACTGATACACGCTCTCTCAGGCAGTTCCTCTTGGCTTCCGAGGAAACCTGAGGCATTGCCAGGGAGGAAGGTCCTGGGAGGAGGCCTTGCCAGAGAGGAAGGTCCTGGGGAGGAGACCTTGCCAGGAGGAAGATCCTGGGGAGGAAGGCCCTGGTGAGGGAGGCACATCTCCTCCTCTCTTCTTCATCATCCAGGTCCTCTTCCTCTGTCAGCACAGGCTCACGAGGCGGGCCACAACATATAATTATAATCTTATAGTAATTCCTAATAAGTTTTAAATCAATCTCCCATCTATATATCTCTAAAAAATACCAAATACATTTCCCTGTATCCCACTTTATATTATCTTTTAACCCTTATCTCTAAATCTTCGGCCTTATAGTTTCTTATAATGTTGACCAGCTTTCCCTTTTCTATGCTTTTTCTTTCCTCTTAACTCCTCTTTTTCCTCTAGTATTGTTTTTTATTTTCATCTGCCAATCACTTATTTTTCCCCACCTTTTCCTGTTCTCTTTTTGAATTTCTTCTTGTACAGCTTCTTCTTCTTTTGTTTAATCTTGGGTATTTTCCTTTTATTTATTATATCTATCATCAATGCCTTAATTTTGATTCCTTTCATGTCTTTTTGCAATGTTCCTTGTTCTTTGTGCTCTTCTAAGTTCTTTCCTCTTCCTTTAACTCCTCCTCCTTGAATTTTCTTTGTTCTTCTGTGAACTGCATTGCCATTAATTTTTTGCCAGTATGTTCAATAATTCCATGTTTGCAGTTCCAACTTGAATTCTTTGCCTATTTCTTCCATTTTTTTAATCAGTTGAGCTATTCTTTGTTTTATTAAGTCAGAGTCTTTTATTTTAGTCCTTGCCAAAAGTATCCATTTATCTCAATTCATCTTGTTAATCCTTCTGTCTCCTTGTCACAATCAACACCAAACAGTCCCAAGATCAGGGGTGGGATTCTACCAGTTCGCACCAGTTCTATAGAACCGATCGTTAACATTCCCGTTAGTTCAGGGAACCAGTAAAACAGACCCCTGGCTGGCCCCGCCCCTCTCCACCCGCTCCTCCGCTCCTGGAACCGGTTTTTCTTATTGTGCATGTGTGACATTTTGCATGCATGCATGATGATTATTGCCTCATTCTCCCCTGCCCACCCCTCCCTTCATGGCCCAGTCATTCATTATTGCACATTCACAATATCAATCAGGGGACGGAACAATCGGGGACGGCATTCTCCCCTGCTGCCAGCCCAGCTCTGCAGTTCCTGGCCCAGTCAGCCATTATTGAGCATGCGCGACATCGCGCACATGCGCAATAGCTGACTGCATTCTCCCCCACCCACCCCACCCTGTCACTACTAATAGCGCATGTGCACTATGCTTCCGACATTTTCTCGCCCGGTGCCATTGCTCCCACCACTACCACCAGCACAAGCAGCAGCCCAGCCAGCCAGCCAGCCAGCCAGCCAGCCAGCCATCGCTGCCTGCCTTCTGCCACCCTGCTTCATCTGGGTGAGTGAGGGCAAGCCGCAAGCCCCAGCCACCACTGCTGCAAGCCGCCCTCGCCCGCCCATCCAGCCTCCCACACCCTGCCTTGCCCGGCCTGCCTCCCAGGCCTGCCTTGCCTGACTTGCCTCCCAGGCCTGCCTGCCTACCTTGCCTGGACTGCCTCCCATGGCTGCCGTTAACAAAGATGCGGATTGGCGAGCTACAAGTAAGCCCTGGCTGCCGCTAGCTGCCCTCACCCGCCCAGCCTGCCTCCCAGGCCCTGCCTTGCCCGACCTGCCTCCCAGGCCTGCCTTGCCTGGACTGCCTGCTTCACCTGGACTGCCTCGCCCAGCCTCCGAAGACATGGATCGGTGAGACCACCAACCTGGTCGCCTACCTGCTGCTGCCAGCCCCGGTCGAGTGCCGACTCCCGGGCCGCCCACCACCCTCGCCAACACTGCCTGCCTTGCCTGCCGCCATCTTCCCTTGCCCGTGGGCCTCCATTGTTGCTGCCTTGCCTTCCACCACTGATTGGTGAGTGAGGAGGCAAAGGCAGCAAGCCCCGCCAGTCGCCTACCTCCTCCTACTGCCGCCGCCGCCAGCCCCGGTCGAGTGCCGACTCCCGGGCCGCCCCAGCTGCCCTCACTACCAGCCTTGGCCAGCCGGTAGCTGCCATCTTTGGCCAGACACCATCTTGGCTAGGCTGGCGTCATCTTCACCTGCCCACGGCCCACCGCACTGTTGTTGCTGCCTTGCCTTCCCACCACCGATTGGTGAGTGAGGAAGCAAGGCAGAAAGCCCCACCAGTCACCTACCTTCTCCTGCCGCTGTCAGTCCCGGTCAAGTGCTGACTCCCGGGCCGGCTACCCAGCCGTCCTCACCGCAGCAAGCTTGAAGAAGACTGAGGAGGACCCCAGTGTAGCTGGCTAGCCAAGTTGCCTGCCTCATTTTTGGTAAGTTGCTTTTTTTATTTATGTATTTATTTATTTTTTTAGTATCTGTTTTGGTTTTTATTAATCATAAAAACAAAACAGATACTAAATAAATAAATAAATTCATAAATAAAAATTATTTTACTATTGTTAGATGTTGATACTTGTTTGTTTCTCCTTTGCTTTTTGCTATTAGGAAAAAGCAAAGCAGAAACAAGTATCAATATATAACAACAGCAATGTAACAAAAACATTTCCATTTAGGAAATTATTTTTAGTAATATTTTTATGGGTGGGTTTTGTTTTTATGAATGATAAAAACAGTAGACCTACTGAAAACCTACATGCATACATAAATGGAAATGTTTTTTTAAATAAAAGTTTTTTATTTTTTTTAAACACAAATATAAACAAAACAAACATAAAACATAAACCATCTTCAGTTACATACAGTGAGTCAGTTGGTACAAATCACTTGTGCACAATCTCTGCAGTCTTTCTCTTCCAATTTGCTTTAATCCTTATATCATAAATCCACTATATATATATTTATATTATTACTATTATTAATTACTTGTTAGACTTTACTAATATTACATCATTTTATGCGAGCAAATCACCATTTTTACTTAATCTACTATATAATGTTCATTTCATCACCAATCTATTCTATAATAATATATCCTTACTTTACCTTATCTCTGTAATTCTTTTTTTTTAATAAAAGTTTTTTATTTTTATTTGTTACACATCTCTTCACTTGAGCAACTTGATTCCAGATTACATTTATACATAGTCATACTTACATTTTCAACTTTCTTATTTAATAACACATCATTATCCACTCCACTAATCTTCAAATAAATTTCTATTTCATATTTCAATTCATTAATTCAATATCAAAATCATTTCCTCACATATATTTTCAATCTTTTATCCCCTATTATTTCCATTTTCAGCTTACCACCTATTTTATTTTACCTTATACATTATTATCTTCATTAATTAACTCAAGACCAATATACAGTAAACACAAAAAAGGAAGATTAATGTAAAATTAATATATTTAGGATCCACATGGTATATTCCTCAATCTACAATATGTCTTATATTTATTCCAACACTATTCATATAACATTTCATATTTTTTCTTTATTTCCACATAGCCAAATTTTACCCCTGTAATTTAAATAAAATTTCATTCCCCTCTTTTTAATTATAATATAATATTCTCATAATAGAATTCCAATATGATCCATATTTTTTTCTTTTCTCATATCCTTTGTTTAGTCAATTATATTTTCTATTTCATTTAGGATTATACATATATATATATATATACGGATTAATAATAATAAAACCCTCTTAACATCTCTTCATCTTCACTTTTCTCATATATAGTTATATAATACTCTTATGGTAATTCCCAATACATTTTGAATTTCAAATCTCCCCATTTTAAGTTTCTAATAAAAAAATACCCAAATACATTCCCATGTGGCACCCCCCTTTTATATCCTATCTAACCCTTATCTCTAAATCTCTCGGCCTTGTCATTTCTCTTGGTTTTAGCTAGTTTCCCTTTTCTAAGTTTTCCTGATCTTTCCTTTTTATTTCCATCTTCTCCCCCACCCTTTCCTGTTCTCTTTTTTGAAGTTTCTTCTTGTAGAATTTCTTCTTCTTCTGTTTAATCCTGGGAGCGTTTTCTCTTTTATTTATTAACTCTGTCATCAATGTCAGTTTTAGTTCCTTTAATGTCTTTTGGTGATATCTCTTGTTCTCCATGTTCATCTGAGTCACTTTCCTCTTCCTTTAACTCCTCCTCTCTGAGATCTCTTTGTTCTTCTACGGACTGCATAGCTATTGTTTTCTTTGCCAGTATGTCCAATAATTCCCTTCTTTCTTTCAGCATTCCTCTTACAGTTTGCAATTCCGACTTAAAGTCTTTGCTTATTTCTTCCATTTTTTAAAAATCAGTTGAGTTATTAAAATTCAAAGTCTTTTGTTGAGATCCTTGCCAAAAGTCTCCTTTTGTCTCTATTGCCCTTATTAATCCTTCTGTCTCTTTATCACAATCAACACCCAACAGTCCCAGGATATTGCATTCGTTTATCCTACAATTTCTTCCCCCTTTTTTAAAATTTCCAGGGTTCTTGTTCTTTTATTATTCTTTATCTCATAGCAATTATAAGACCAGTGATTTTCCATAAAATCATGAAGGAAAAAAGTCTTTAACCATTAGGTGGTGTTCTATATCACTTTCCACTTTTCAAAGTTCTTTTCTTTTCTCTTTTCAATTATATTAATGTTAATTTTCAACGATTTCCACTATTAGCTTTCTTAAATGTAGTCAATTCCAGACAAGTCCAGCATTTTGTCCAATGCCTAATTGATGCCAAATTATATATATTGTTTCCGAATTTAATCTCTAATTTTGTTGTAACTTTTTATAATCCAATTTTGTTTACCTTATATTTTCCTCTTATTTTCCATTCGCCGCTGTCATACTCTTAAGTGAGTGCTCTTTCTTTCTGCTTCTGGGGGTTATTTAGAAAAAAGTTCAAATTCTTTATTCTGGTTACATGTCGCTCACCATTTCACTGCTCCAGCACATACTTAGATCCCGGCAGCTTTCTGTCTTCAGGGCAGCCATTAACTGCTGTTTCTCCCTGTCTTCCATATTGATACTTATGTTTCAGCTTTTGCTTTTCAGCATTTTCATTTATTTATGCATGCAGGTTTTCAGTATGTCTAGTAGATACAGTATCTAGTAGATTTTCAGCAAAAAGCAATTCTATTCTATAACAATATATCCTTACTTTACCTTACCTCTATAATTCTATTATACTTATATTATAAAGTATTATAAAACATTTCATAAATGAAAATTGTTTTGTTACACTGCTGTTACATATTGATACTTAAGTATCAATAAGTACAGTAGTGTAACAGAAAAATTATTTAAATTTCTTTGTATTGGCTTATTTCTAATTTTGTTAATTATGTCAACATGTTTATAATTATCAACCTTCTGTATTTAATTCATACATAGCAATGATCATTCTCCGCCTAATTTCTACCTCTTATCTCTATCCATTTCTGTACATTGTAATTTTTTAATTTCATTTTCATCTATAGGGATCTCTTCATTTTTCCACTGTTGTGCAAACATAATTCTAGCCGCTGTTAACACGTGTAACATTAAATATGTATTGTACTCCCTTTATTTATGTGGGTACCAACAAAAATATTTCTGGTTTCAATTCAATTAACTTTTGATGTAATTTCTTATAAAATTCTTCTTGATTCTCACTTGGTGCATAAATTGCTATCAAAAGCATTTAAACATTATTATCCATTATTTCCACCATTAAAATCCTCCCATCCTCATCTGTGTAAATCAGTTCCGCAACAATTGCATCTTTGATATACAGAGCCACTCCTCTCTTTTTACATTGTGCCAATGAAGTAAATAGTTTCCCTAACTTTTTGTCTCAATACATATCCATGTTGTTTTTTAATATGAACCTCTTGTAAACAAATTATATCAAATTTTAATTTCTCTAATTTATGAAATATTTTCCTTCTTTTAGCAATCGAATTAAGTCCATTTATATTCATCGAAATCAATTTTTTTCCTCCATTTTAAATCTTGTAGGAGGGTTTTATTGCTCTAGTAGATCTATCTTCTCTTTGTTCTCTAGGTACACCACCTAGCACCCCAAGTTGTTCCTCTTTTTCACTTATTGCCACACATTCCTTTGGGAGTTCACACCTAATTCTTCTTGTCTTCCATTTCCCTCTTTTCCTCTAAAATATTCATCATAAAAAAAGTTCTGCTTTTTCCACTGTATCAATTCTATGTCTTTGTTCCCTCCATACAAACAGAAGGCCTTCTGGTACTAATCATCTGTAGTTTACTCCCCTCTTCAACAATTCTTTGGACAAGAACAAATATTCTCTTCTAATCTCTCTTATTCTTCTTGGTATCTGTTTCAATACCGTGATGTCTTTATTATTATATTTTAATGTCTTATCTCTTGCTGCTTGCAATAGTTGTGTTTTAATACTTTTCTTGGTAAATCTGATGTGAATTTCTCTTGGTAGTTTATTCCTCATTATATCTTGTATAAACACGAAATAATTCGTCTATTCCATCCTTCATCTTCTCTTCCATTATTTCTAACAATTCAGCCAATATCTGTGTCATTTTCTCCAGCAAATTTTCACCTTTCTCTTCCTCCACATTTTGAAATCTCAAATAAAATTCTGACCTGTCTATTTCGCCTCTCAATGATTCATTATGATCCCTCTCAACTTCATTTAATCTGATATTGAAACTCCCAATTTCTTTGTCTCTTTGTTCTTCATGCTCCTCAATTTTCTTAATCCTCTCACCATATTTCTCCATTGTTTGCTGTAGAGCTTTTATATTTTCATCTGTCTTGTCCAACTTCTGTTCAATTTTCTCTGTTCTTTTTTCAATCTCATTTACATTTGTTTGCATATTTAATACCAATTGTAATATCTTCTGCATTGTATCTTCTTTCTCTTTTTCTTTCTCTTGTTGTGATGTTGCCAATGCAGAAGTTAGTGCTTGTGGAATTGAAGGTCTTCTACTCATTATTGCAAAAATGTCCAAGTCAAATTCCAAAGAGGAAAACCAATAAAAAATAAAAAAGATAAAAAAAGAAGTAGCCTTCTATAAAAAAGAGGTTTCTAATGAAAAAGGATATCCATGAAAAAACAAGAAAAAGGAAACAAAAAAGAAAAGAGAAAAAAACAATAATAATCAAGAAAATATCAATAATAAGTCAAAAATTAAAAGTAAAAAAGTAAAAATAAGAATAAAAATAATAATAAAAAAGAAAAAGCCAATAATTGTATGTCTTAATTCAGACACAAAAGAGAAAAAAAATAAAATAAAAATAAAACTTGAAAAATAAAAAAATTAAAATTAAAAAAGAGAACACCAATAAAAAATAAAACAAGAAACAAGAAAAAGTAAACATTAAAAATAAAAATATATTAAAATGAAAATTGAAAGTTAATTATAGAAAATAAATTCCAGGCAATGGAAAGTAAAAAATAAGACACAGTCACTCTCTAATCAGCTGCCACCACTTGATATCCAAGGCTTCACAAAGAAAAAAAAACTTCAGCTCTTTGTATTTTAAGTTCTCCAAGGTCACTTCATCCTTTAGCTTCAAATCCAGACTCCAATACACAATAGTTTACAGAAAGCACCTGTATAAACAATTTCCAGTGCTTTCCTATATCTAACTTTCAACACAGAGCCCTTAAGATAGTTCTTGTAAGTATATATATTTAAAAAAAAACAAGCCTCTAGATGGCAATGCTGTGTTTCTTTCCCGACTTTCACTTCCCTTCCTTGACGGATAATAGCAACAATGTATCACTTCCTTTCCCTTCTTAAAATAAAGAAAAAAACCCCTCAAAAACCATATCTTTACACAAAAAAAGAAAGGAAAGGTCAAATTACATTAAGATCCAAAAATCCAAAGAAATTATATATAAGCACAAGCAATCTGAAAAACTGAAAAAGAGGGAAAAAAAGAAGGCTTTATAAACCGTAAAAAGAAAGAAGTCTCCTTAATCTCCAGCAAAATCACTCACTCCACCTATTCCATTTCAATCTTAACTTTTAAGCTCAATTAAAATTACTAGGGTGTTCTCTAAAAAAAAAGAAAAAAAAAGAAAAAACCATCTCACCGCACTAACACACTTCTTGCAATCTTGTTCTCCCAGAGCTACCACAGCTTCAGCAGCTTAATGGCTGCCTCGATCAGCTGCTGGCAAAGGGGCTGTCCTGGTTCAACCAGGGACTTTGTTTTTTAGGATATGGAGTATGTTTTATCAATGGTTAGATAAAAATTGGTAATACAAGGATATGATGGAGATAAATATAATTGTTGAATGAGAATATAATATAGAGATTATAATATTGTAGAGAGTTAATAACAATAATATTGGATAATAGAGGAGATAATTTAGGTAATGTATGAACTAAAATGTATAAGTTTTTGAGACTTCTTCAAATAGATAATAGGCAGTTGTATTTTTTTTTAATTTCTTGTTTCTTCTGTATACTTCTTTTTCTTTTTCTTCCGCAATGGAGAGTATTGATGGTAAGGGGATGGGAACCGAGATTTGTGACCGATCGACACACTTGAAATTGATGTTGGTTTATCTTTTTTATGTTATGTTTGTCTTGTTTGTCTTGGAAAAAAATAATAAAACTTTTTTTTTTTAAATATTTCTGGTTTCAAAATTTAAATCTATATGTTGCCTTACCATTTTTGATAACCTTGACACAACCTTGAATATCTGTTTGAGTACCAGCAGAGCACAATATTGAACCTAAATCATATATTTCAGTTTTTTAAACTGAGGAATAAATTTCAGAAAAAGAATTCAGTATTGCTCTGTGAATGTGCCCATCAATTCCATTCTTAATCTAACTTCTTAGATGATTTTGTACTATTATCTTTTTTTTGTACTATATATATCTGCATAAGGCTGTAAAAAGCTTCAGTACATTTTTCAGCTGCATTCTAAAAAGGTTAGGTGACCAAACATGGCTTCCCCTGGCTTCTCTCTCTCTGCTATAGAGAGAGCATTCCATTAGGGACTGTTGATCCAGGTAAGTAGTCTTGGCTAGGAAAGATTTTTGTGCCACTACTGGCACAAATTAACAAACTCCCTTGGTTTGTTAATAGTATTTCCATTTTAAGTGTTTCTTTTTCAATTAATGAATTGTAATTATGAAAATATCAGCCATTCTTTTATATACACAGTGCAACATCATTTTTATAGACTGTCATTTTCAAATCCACTTTCAGTTCCATCTCAGCATTGTCTGCTGAAACTTGTTCCTCTTCCATAACATCTTTTCAACACTAACTAGCTATAGTGTCAGGGACTCTTAAAAGTAACTGAATATTACTGATCTCCGTTCCTCGCCTGCTTTCTTCGCTTGCCACTGCTTTCACCACTCAACTTACAACAACAGAGTCCAAACCACTACATTGTTGAATTTTTTTGCAGAATATTACCAAGATGAAAAGGCAAATGAGTTTGGCTGCTTTCTTCGGCAACAAAGCAAAAGGAGATCCAAAAGAGTCACAACCACAACCATTGGAGTCTGAGGATAGCGGTGCCAGCACATCATCCACACTGCGACCAGAGGAAAGAGCCAGCACATCATCCACATCTCAACCAGGGGAAAGCAGTGCCAGCACATCATCAGGTACTGGAAGAACTGGATCAGACATTGAAGGGAACCTTCCTGACTGCTGGACACTGCAGCAGTACAATAATTTTAGGGAAAAATATGATGGACTGGAAGTTTCCCAGAAAAAATTAGGTTGCAAGCATTGCAGAAGATTTGAAATTTCGACCAAAGAAAAAAGTGTCCACAGAGTAAAGGAATGGAAGAATTACCAAATTGAACCATCAGGAAAGAGTGAAGAAATACAAAAAGCTTCCCTCAGAAAGAAATTGAAGAAACATTTCTCATCTAAGGCTCGGTGGCTAGGTGGTCATGTGATGGGTGGGTGTGGCCAGGTGGTCATGTGACTGGGGTGGGTGTGGCCAGGTGGCCATGTGACTGGGGTGGGCATGGCTAGGTGGTCATGTGACTGGGGTGGGTGTGGCCAGGTGGCCATGTGACTTGCAAACCAAATATAAGTTGTCCTCGTTTAATGGCTAGTTGCTTAGCAAGTGTTCTAATTTACAACTGACCTCCACAGAGCTACTTGACCTGTTTTTGGTGTTTTGACAGCGATGGACACACAGCCACGCACACGCACACACACACCAGTTACAACATCCCGCACAGTCTTGTGACTGAGGTTTTCTGTTTTTTGTCAGTTTCCAAGGCCTGGAGAGGGCAGGTTGAGGCACAGCAAGCTATGGGGAGGCATGCAGAGAACAGGGCGAGGCCTAGGGAGCTACAGGGAGGGCTGCAAGAGACCTGGGGAGCTACGAGGAGGACTGGGCGAGGCCTGGGGAGCTACGGGGAGCTACGGGGAGGGCAAGGCGAGGTCCGGGCAGCTACGAGGAGGGTCCGGAGAGATACGAGGAGGACATGAAAGGAATCAAAATTAAGGCATTGATGATAGATGTAATAAATAAAAGGGAAAATACTCCCAAGATTAAACAAAAGAAGAAGAAGCTGTACAAGAAGAAATTCCAAAAGAGAGAACAGGAAAGGGTGGGGGAAAAATAAGTGATTGGCAGATGAAAATAAAAACAATACTAGAGGAAAAAAGAGGAGTTAAGAGGAAAGACCAGAAAAGCGTAGAAAAGGGAAAGCTGGTCAACATTATAAGAAACTATAAGGCCAAGAGATTTAGAGATAAGGGTTAAAGATAATATAAAGTGGGGATACCACATGGAAATGTATTTTGGTATTTTTTTAGATATATAGATTGGGGAGATTTGAAGTTTAAAACTTATTGGGAATTACCTTAAGATTATTATATAATTATATATGAGAAAAATGATGATAGAGTAAGAGAAATTAAGATGGCTTTATTGTTATCAAATCCATACACACACACACACATATTAAAAAATGGAATTGATTATTCAAATGATATTAGAAAAACAGAGAATATGGTAAACTAGAAAAAAATACGTTATTATGACCAAAAAGTGTGGAATGAAAATTAAATAAAATTTTATAAGTTAAACTTGGTTAAATGGAAACAAAAAGGAAACTTAATTATCTCTTTTCTTCTTTTTCTTTATTGTATACATATTATATTAGACATGAAATAGAAAATGTAATCGATTATATAAAGGATATGAGAAAATAGAGAATATGGTAAACCAGAAAGGATTATATTGGAAAGTAAAGTATTTGTAATGAGAGTGTTATATTATGATTAAAAAGGAAGGGAATGAAAATTTAATAAAATTTCATAGATAAACTTTGACTAAGTGGAAACAAAGAAAAATATGACATGGTTATATGAATACCTCTGGAATAAATATAAGATTTATTGTAGACTGGGGGATATACCATGTGGATCCTGAACATATTAGTTTTATTTTATTTTTACTCTTTTTTGTTTGTTTATTATATATCGGCTTTGAGAAAATTAATGAAGACAATAATGAATAATGTAAAATAAAATAGGTGGTAGCTGAAAATAAAAATAATAGGGGATAAAGAGTGGAAAATATATGTGAGGATGAAATGTTTTTGATGTTGAATTAATGAATTGAAATATGAAGTGAGAACTTATTTAAAGATCAGTGGAATAGATAATGATTTGATATGAAATTGGATAAGAAAGTTGGAAATGTAATTATGACTATGTATAAATGTTGTAACCTGGAATCGCGTTGCTCACTTGAAGAGATGTGAGAAAGGAGCTGTTCTGACCCAAGCCTTGTTCAAATTAAACAAACACAAACTGTGTATAAAAGCAAACCTTTTTTAATGCGGCGCTGGGAATTCTTTGCATTCCCAGCCAAGAGTCATTTAAACCTAATTGTCCGAGATAAAAGCAAGCCCTTTCAAGGTTGTAAAAGGCTGCCAAGAACAGAAATCTAATTACTGATAAATATCAACAGACATAAGTTTTAAAAACAAACCAGAGTTCGCAGACTTCAAAGAGGACTCAGAGTCTAAAGAACTTCTTTGCTTCCTGAAAAGAGCACATCCCCGAGGGCTGGTTTTTATCCCTTATGGGAGGGGCAATCACCTTCTAGCCTTACTCCCGAGTCACCCTTGCTGCTTCAGCTGCTCTCTCCTTCGAGCAGCCCTGTGCACACACACACTGGGCACAGGCTCCCTGGGGTTCTCTGCTTCACTGCTGCCAGACTCCAAAAGCTCCGAAGGCAGCACCCCACTCTCCGATAGTTCTGGACCCATCTCTTCATCAGACGCAGGACCCTCGTCCAAGTCCTCGCCAGACTCCCTGTCAGGTTCCCTTTTGTCCTTGCTGTCAGAGACCTCTGCTGTCCGCACCTGCTGCTGGCGAACCACAACAGGTGCAGGGGGCAGAGTGGGCATTAGCCTAGGTTTAGGATGGGAATGGAAGACCGGGGGTGGGTTTTCAAGGACATGGAGTTGTAGTGTCGGGCTCTATACCTTATCGATGTCCCAGAGCCCGACATTACGGCAGCAAGCTTAGCGGAGCTTAACAGCTGATCCGACATCGTAGCTGCGAAGTTGGAAGGGGGACATGCTATTGATGACATCGATTGCAGTGTTGGCGTTGGGGAGCGGAGGTGCTGCTGTTTTGCAACCTCGAAGCCCGACGATAGAGAGGGAAGCCCCACGGACTTGCAGGCATTGGGGAGTGAAGGTGGTGCCATTTCGCAGCCTTGGAGCCCGACGATAGAGAGGGAAGCGCCATGGACTTGTCAGCTTCGGGGAGGGGAGGTGCTGCCATTTCGCAGCCTCGGAGCCCAGCGTTACAGAAGAAAGCCTCCCAGCCTTGTCGGCTTTGACACAGCATCGGCTCTGGTGTGGGGGTGTTACAGTGCTGCCTTTTAGGAGTGTGTGCCAGGCGGACCAGCTGTGAATGCGGATCTGGGGCAGATTGTTACTTCTTGTAATGTTAACGGGAGGCATGTAGAAGGGAGGGGCGTAGGATTGAACTAGGTGTGGGTTAATTAGGCACGGGGTGGTGGCGTGGATAATTAGGTATGGGCAGAGTAGGGAAGAGGCGGATGCTAGGTAATTAGAGAGGGGTGGATAAAGCAGCGTTGGGAGTTAACCACTCTCAATGCTGACTTTTCATGGACATCTATTGTTGCAGCTCTTAGCCACGATTGGGAACACAGCAATAAACTCTACAATTTCAAATCTACAAGTGTGAGTAACATGGTTTATTGATTGAAGTATCCAGTTCTTGGCAGAGATCGACAGAAAGTCAGCGTTGCCTTATTTTACTAGTAAGTCTACCAATTGTGGTTAGTGGCAGTGGTAAAGGAAGGATGGCAGAAGGGACAGATCCCGAATGGACTGTGGAAGAAACAGCCGAGGAAACAGTGGAGGGCTGTGTAGACAGCAGAAGCCATTTGGAGCAAGAGGAGGAGAAAGAAGAGGAACAACCTGTGATAACACCTGAACCATTAGTGGTTCGTCCTAAGGTTCCCAAAGAAAAGAAAGGAGTGAAATTGAGTCTGCCTGGTGGAATAGGAGTAGGATGTAAAGACACTGATGGGGATAAATCACAAACACCAGATTGGAAGGTGAAACATTGGCCTGGTGTGGAGGATAGTAAATGGACTGTTCCTGGGAGCGACACTTTAGATATATTACATTTACAGTTTGGTGAAATGACTGTTAGGGATCTGCCAATTAGGAAGTCATGGCCTCCAAGGTACAGTTCTGTTTTGGCCCGGGACCCATTATATAGTTCCAGCCCCATGGGTTTATATGATATAGATATGGATAGGGGTTTGGAACATTGCAGGTTAGGGTCAGGGAGGCCGGACAGTATCCATAGGATATCCCAGTGTACTAGTAATAGACCCAGGGATGTTAAGTCTTCAGATATAACAGAATGGAGCTTGGAACGGGAACCTGGACCTAGACGGCATAGTTCCCAGAGGAGTATGGAAGGGGACCAGAGAGAAGGGTCTAACGTAATACCATGGGGTGGGCCAGTACAGGGGAAAAGGGGACCCCCTCCCCTGAATGCTGTGTTCGATGGAAATGCCAATAAGATGGCCTTTTTTTTAGGACCAGTCATAAATCATTTTGACTTATATGGTCATTGTTACCCCTCCCATTGGGCAATGGTCCTAGCAGTTACAAGTGTGTTGTGGGGGGAAGCAAATGACTGGGCAGCGGATCTGTACCGCCAGAGATCAGAGGCATTATGCGATATTGGAGTTTTCTTGGTGGCTCTCAGAGCTAGTTTCGAAAATACACCCACAGAACAGCAAGCAGAAGATGAGCTATTGGGCATAAAACAAAAAGGTCGACCTGCTCGTGAATACGTGCAGGAATTCCAAAGACTAGCTGGGAAAATAACATCATTGCCTGAACGTTTGCTAATCCATTTGTTTAGGGATGGCCTAGATTATAAATTAGGTCAGGCTTGTTTGTATAGGGGTTTACCAAGGACACTACAAGAATGGTACCAAACTGCAATAGAATTGGACACTGGTTTACACAAGTTGGGTTCTAAACAGGACAATGTATCAGGGGTACATAAAACGCCACCCCAAGGACAAAAAAGCGGAATATGGGGCATACCTCCAGGCCAGAATCAAGGTGGTAGAAGTGTGTTTAAGTGTTTTTGGTGCAACTTACCTGGACATCAAGCTTTAGATTGCCCTATACCACCTTTAGCAACACCATGTACATCTCAAGATACGCCCACTCTAAGGGCAGGAGGATCACAACCTAAATGTTGGCCAATTCCAGAACAGTCTAGGCGATTGGGGAACCCATTACAAGGGGGACGAGTGTTGGATAGCAAAAAAATAGCTGAACATCCTATAACTGAACAAAGGGATTTTGAAACAGATGAGGTGGCTGGTGATGATCCAATGGTAAGTATGCTGATATGTCCATTCGTAATACCTGTCACTCTATGGAATAGAAGGACAAATCAAGGGATTAAATTGGGTGCATTGATCGATTCCAGGTGTACACGGTGTCTAGTAACCCAGGAAGTGGTGGACAAATTAGGGCTCAGGGTGATACGATTAGTCAATCCAATTAAATTTGAGCAGGTGGATGGGTCCTTATTGGGGGGTGGGTTTCCTGCTACACATTGTACTGAATATATTAAACTGGTGAGGGGTGAACACTGGGAGTGGATCTCATTGGTGGTGGTGCCTCATATGACAGAAGCCCCAATATTAGGGTTGGCTTGGCTGGACAAGTGGGAGCCAACCATTAAGTGGGAAAGAGGCTTTTGCAAGATATGTTTGGCCATAGGACCATCGCCATTACAAAACGATCAACCATCTGAGATGTCTGTGAAGATACTCCAAGATAATGAATCAACCATTCCAGAACCTACATATCCTCAGGAATATTATTATTATTATTATTATTATTATTATTATTATTATTATTATTAATTTATTTATTTAGACTTGTATGCCACCCTTCTCCCTAAGGACTCAGGGCGGCGAACATATGAGGACTTAGCAGAGGTCTTTAGTGAAGATGGCACTGATTGTCTGCCTCCCCATAGACCAACTGATTGTGCAATAGAGTTAATTCCGGGACCCAACTTACCAAAACCTCGTATGTATTCCATGACCCCCAAAGAATTGGAAGAAATGAGTAAATATATTGACAAGAATCTAAAACATGGATTTATTACACCTGGGAGGTCTCATATAGCCGCTCTAGTATTATTTAGAGAAAAGAAAGATGGCTGCTTGTGTCTGTGTTGACTTCCGAGGTCTTAACACGATATGTGTTGAACCTCTATACCCACTCCTGTTGATAAAGGACTTGTTATGTACGTTGGCACAGGGCCGTATTTTTATCAAACTAGATTTACGGGAGGCATACTATCGAGTACGCATCCATGCTGGTGACAAGTGGAAAACCGCTTTCAATTGCCCATTGGGAAGCTATCATTTTAATGTCATGCCATTTGAATTACAAGGAGCTCCCGCGGTCTTTATGTAATTAATAAATGGCATATTGCATGAACATTTATATCGAGGAGTACTGGTCTACTGGAATGATATTCTAATATATACAAACACTATGGAAGAACACGTACGACAAGTTCTTAGAAAACTGTTAGATGCACACCTGTATGTTAAATTATCCAAATGCAAATTCCATCCCACCAAATTAGATTACCTAGGATATCGCATTTCAGTAAGTGGTCTTGAAATGGATCCGAATAAAGTTTGTACGGTGTTGGAATGGCAAATCCCACATACAAGGAAACAATTGCAAAGTTTTTGGGGCTTTGCAAATTTTTATAGGCAATTTATTCCAAAGTTCGCAGATATTGCTCTCCCCTTAATGAATTTGTTAAAAACAAAGTATGTAAGTAATAGACTGATCAAATCAAATAAGGAGCTATTGTGGACAAGTGAGTGTCAAAAGGCATTTTATAATTTAAAAGTACTGTTTGCAACCGACCAGTTCTTAAACATCCAGATCCTGCTAGTCCATTCATAATTCAGGCAGATGCTAGTGATGTTGCAGTAGGGACAGTACTTTTGCAAAAGAACCAAGAAGGAACATTACAACCATGTGCATATACGTCCCACAAACTAAACCCAACAGAAAGAAATGGGGCTATATTGGAGAAAGAGGCATTTGCGGTTCGATGGGCACTACTTACATGGCGACATTTGTTAGAGGGTAGTTCACATCCGTTTGAGGTGTGGACAGATCACAAGAATTTGGAAGCCTTACAAAACCCAAGGAGATTGTCTCCAAAGCAGGTTCGATGGGTGTTATATTTCAGACGTTTTAAATTCATTTTGAAATATATTCCTGCTGGGAAAAAAATTATGGCAGATTCCCTATCAAGGCTACTTCAATTCAAAAGTCACCAGGAAGAAGTAATACAACCATTTATTCCCAGTAACAACCATGTAAACTCATGAATGACGATTCTGACAACGGACCTTCCAGAGGTTCTAGTGAAAGATCCATGGTTGTCTGCAAATAAAGATCAGGTTATAATGAAAGATGGCATAGCCTTGCGAGGGGAAAAAATGTATGTACCAGAAATACTGCGTTCTATAGTATTGAAACGTTGTCATGATACCAGACACGCAGGTCATTACGGTTTCCTTAAGACCTTATATTTACCTAGAAGACAGTTTTGGTGGCCGTCTATGTGACTTGATATTGAAAAATATGTGAAAGGATGTTCAGCATGTGTGACCACCAAAATCCGAATTGGTAAGCCTTCTGGATTACTTCCAACGGTAGCTGAACCCACAAGACCATGGGAGGATATTGGAATGGACTTCATAGTAGATCTACCAGAAAACCAGGGATATACAGTTATTTGGACAGTGATTGACTTGTTTTCAAAAGAAGCTCATTTTATTCCATGTAAAAGGTTACCCTCAGCAAAACGATTAGCTGATTTGTTTATAAGGAATGTATATCAGTTGCATGGAATACCAAAAAGAATAATCTCGGATAGAGGAGTCCAGTTAACAGCTCGTTTCTGGAGGGAGTTTATTCAACTTATTGGCTGGTCACAAGGACTAAGTACTGCATACCATCCATGTACCAATGGAGCCTCCAAAAGAGCTAATGCCACTATCGAGCAATATTTACGATGCTATATAATTATCAGCAAACTTAATTGGGTTGATACATTATCGTTCGCTGAAGTGGCTTATAATAATACTGTTCATAACAGTACTGGACATACTCCCTTTCGAATAGTGAACGGCATGGATTTTATTCTTATTCCAGAATGGCCCCATGTGCCTAACCAACCAATCACCACCACTAAATGGATTGAAGATATACAAGCTCGTTGGAAAGCAGTCAAAAGCGCATTGGCCAAATCAACTGAAATATATAAAAAATATGCAGACAAGAAACGATCTGAACAGAAATCATTAGAAGTGGGAAAATGGGTACATCTATCCACAAAATACATTAATTTGGGTTTACCATGTAAAAAACTAGGCCCAAAATATATTGGTCCATTTCAAATACTTCAAGTGATTCACCCAGTTACAGTCCATTTACAATTACCATCACGGTTCAAAAGGATTCATCCCATTTTTCACAGTAGCTTGCTGAAGCCTGCTGACATGACATGGCTTGAACCTTGATTAAAACACACAGGGCCCATTAGGGATGATTATTATGAAGTAGAGGACATCCTTGATTCCCAGCAATGATGAGGGGTCCTACAATACCTGGTGAAGTGGAAAGGATATTCAGTTGCAGACGCTTCTTGGGTGACATCTGCAGATATGTCATCCTGAAAATGACAAAGACTATTTCATCAGCAACACCCTACCAAAGCAGGGGGGAGGGAGGAAACCTATTGAAATAATTTTATGTTGCAATCAGACGTTGCAGTTAAAGACACGTACACATGATTTTTGAGACCAGTGTCCCGAGTTCAAAAGTTCTCTCTGAGTTCAGAAGTTCCTCTTTTCTCGGTTCACTGTGCTTTATTATTATACTCTAAATGAAGCAATGTGCTCATACATACGAGCCCAATGATTGGTTTACCACAGGTTTAACAGCATAGTAACACTGCAGTAATTGGCTAATACAAGTAAGCTAAGAAACGTGCAGGTGGATGAATTCAAGCGTATCGTTGACAGCCTGTTAGTTTCCTGAGGAAAGATCTTTACTCTAAAATAGCTCAGCTCAGAATCTGAGGGGAAAAAACCTTAGACTTTCAGTAGTACAGAAAAAGATCAGTAATAGAACAGAGAAAAGGTCAATAATAGGTCAGAGAAAGGTTAGAGTCTCTGGTCAAGTCGGTGTGCTGTATCTTTGACCATTGACTGTTACCTACATCTCACTCTTTTTTGTTTTATTAAAGCTCAGTTTCTTCAATTATAGTATCTTCCTCAATTATAGTATCTTCACGTTCAGACAGACAATCCTCATATGTATCAGTGAATTGTTGATATTGATGTAATGATTTATATAACACATGAGTTTGAATTCTATCGTTGTGTTGCTGAGTGATGCAATTAGAAATAATAGTAGGCATACATTGCATAAAACAAGAAATGCAAATAAGAAAACAAGAAAAGACAACATGCATAACAAGAAATCCAAGAGCATATATACTAATTACTCTGATCCATCCAGCTGGAAGCCAAGATCATAAAGCATCCCACCAAAAGAGCCTTGGTGGTGCAGGCTGTTAAACGCCTAGCACTTAGTTCCAGCTGCCTGCAATTAGTGCAGGCTCGAATCCCACCAGGCTCAAGGTTGACTCAGCCTTCCATCCTCTTGGGGTAGGTAAATTGAGGACCCAAGATTGTTGGGGGCAATAAGCTGACTTTGTAAAAATGCCACTTGGGGGGCCCAAAAAGCCCTAGTAATAAACAGTCATATACAATAGAATGAAGGCTATTGCTGAGCACATTGGGTTGTGCTCCAAAAATTGTAAGCTGCCCTGAGTCTCCGGAAAAGGGCGGCATATAAATATGAATTTTAAAAAAAAAGCATCCCACCAAGTAGGTAGTATGTCCTCTCGAATCTGAAAAGCCAAAGTTTTCAAATTATCTAACTGATGTTGTACAATCTGTGATTTATCAGAAATATTAAAACAACACATATTTTTTACAGATTCACAGCCCAAATGATGACATAACAATAAAAAATCTAGTGCAGCTCTATTGTCCAGAATTGCATGTCTAAGTTCCATTTGTTCTTGATTTAACACTGCAATAGCTATAGATGTAGCATTAATTGATTTGGCTAGTGAGCATGCAAGGCAGTGAGCAATTCGTTGATTGAGAATTGATAAGGCAGGGATACCAACTATAGATGCAGCAAGTGAAGTATGTTCAGTCTTATTGAGAAGAAAGACTTCACTGTTACAGAAGTCATCAAGAGCTACAGAAGACCTTCTGGAACGATGAAATGTGATATCTTCTTTTGTAGGTAGCACAGCAGTAAGATGACTCTTCCAGTGGCACTTCCATCGAGGACAGACGGAGACCGCGATCGTGCATGGGTTCGATCCGTGCTTACCCTGTTGGAGGGGTCCCTATGGGACTGAACCATCAAACCCACCTCGAAGGGGTGGGGAAAGAGGGGGAGACCACTAGCTGGGTTGAGGGGAGCCACATCTCCCCTCCCTGGCTTGGTATACTCCCCTGGAAGACAGGGAGAAGTGGCAGTTTAATGGCTGCCCTGAAGACGGGAAGCTGCTGGGACCTAAGTTTGTGCTAGAGAGTGGAAGTGGTGAGCGGCGTGTAACTGGATAAAAGACTTTGAATATTTTTTTTGAAAACCCCAAAAAGCAGAAAGAAAGAGTCCTCGCTTGGAAGAATGGTAGCAGCGAACGGAGAATAAGAGGAAAATATAAGGCAAAGGAAAAACCCTAAATAAAAGAATTATATGAAATCAGAGATTAAATTTGAACTAATATACAGAGTTGGACATTAATTAGGCATTGGATAAAATGCTGGACTTATTTGGAATGGATAAAAATTAACATTAATGCTATGCAGTATAGGTGATCACAGACCTGATGCTGTCCTGACGTTTCTGGGACAAATATACCTCACATAGATTTGTGTCTATCACCACACCCAGATGAAGAAGGCAGGTGGAGGGAGTTAGCTGGCTTTTCTGGAAATTGATTGAAAATCTGTGGTCCTGTAGGACCTGGATTGTGTAAATCAGGTCTGATTTGGCTTGTTGGCTGGAACTGGACTGGATTAGGATGTCGTCCAGATAGCACTGGATGTGCACTGGGATTGTTCTGAGGTGCGCGGCCAGTGCTGCCAGCACTTTTGTGAAGGTCCTGGGGGCCGACGACAGTCCGAATGGCAGGGCCTTGTATTGATAATGGCCCCCTGTGTAATAGAACCTGAGAAACCTCCGATGGGAGGGGTAGATGGGGATGTGGAGGTAAGCCTCCGTCAGATTGATGGACGCTAGGAGATGCCCCCCCCCTTTATGCTCTCCAACATGGACTGCAGAGATTGCATCTTGAATCTCTTGTATTCTAAATGAGTATTGAGCTTTTTAAGATCCAGGATCGCTCTCCACACACACACACCCAAGGACGTGGAAACTACAAATAGAATGGAGTAAAACCCGTGCCCCCTCTGGTTCTCTGGTACTGGCTCAATGACCTGGATGTCCAGCAAATGCTGAACCACCGTGTCCATGAACTTTCTCCTTATGTGGTTCTTGGAGGTTGGGCAATGGGTAAAGGTCCTCAGAGGAGTGGACAGAAAATCAAGGGTGAGACCGAATCGCACTGTTTTCAGGACCCAGGAATCGGATGTGATAGTGTCAAATCAGTCTGCAAATAGGGCCAGATGGCCACCGATGGGAGGAAGGGTCCGGCAGTCATTTGGATCGACAGTAGGGATGACCTCCTGTGCCACGAAAGGGCAGTTTAGATTGAAACTGCTGTTTGTTTCTATCTTGAAATCCCGATCTATCTGCGAGTCGATCTGATCTGGGCTGGTAGGACCTTTGGAATTGCGAGAATTCCTGGCCTGAGTCTGAGGAACGAAATGGCTGACTACGGGTGTAGGGAGAAGCCTTCCTATCAGCCCTCCTGGTAAGAGAGGAGAACACCTTTCTCTTGTCTTTATTCTTGACTATGAAGGGATTTAAGGCCTCTCCAAATAGGGAAAAACCCATGTAGGGGGCAGAGGCTACTTTCCATTTGGTTCTAGCATCTGCTTGCCACTGTCATAGCCTCAACAGATGACGAGAAGTGATGTTGGAGGCCAGGGCCCTGAAGGAGAAATCGGGTTGCATACAGGGAGGAATCGGCTGCAAATTCAGTGGCCACCACCAGTTTGTTGATGTCCTGATGCGTTCTGATTTCCTCAGGGGGAATCCTAGCCTGTAATTGGTGAAGCCAGAGGAGGGATGTCCTAGTGAAAAAAGGAGGTGGCCGCAGCTGCTTTAACCGCCCAGGCGTTGGCCTGGTGTGTTCTGTGGAAATTTTGTTCTGCCTTTTTGTCCTCTGTCTTAAGGGCCTCTGCTATGTCGCCAGATATTGCAGAAGGAGAGACCAAGGATGCCAAAGGTTCATCCAGAGGGGGAAGTTGTAGTGACTCGAAGAGGAGCCATATTGAAATTTTTTTTATCATTGCCCCTCGGAGTGGTGAAGGATCCAGGCTGTGCCCATTGTCTCTGAACTACGTCCAAAAATAACTTGGGACAAGGAATCTCCTGTTGGAGAATTGTGGGTTCAGAAAAAACCCTGCTGTTGGGCCCCTGAGTATCAGGTGAAGCAGTTGGTATAGTGGGCAGAGGATCAATTTTGGCAGTGGTCCTAGCCTTGTGGAGGAGGGATTTAAACAGCCCCGGGTTAAACAGACCTGTGAATGGGGGTGGGTCAGGTGACAGGTCCTCATCTGTTGAGAACCCCTGCTCCCCCTGAATTTCGTCCTCCCTCCCAGATGCCCTGCTTCTGATGGAGTGGGCTGGAGAAGCCTCCCTCTGGTGCCTGGGAAAACCCATGGAGGCCTGGTATTGCACTGGATGCAATGGCTGAGGATCAGATCTAGGGGAAGAAGAATGGCTCCTCCCCCTCAGGGTGGAAGCTACCCCATGAGAAATGGCCTGAGCAATAAGGGCCTTAAGATCCTCTGATTATTCTGGGTCCACCCTATCTGCTGAGATCCCGCTGCAGTTGGAGTAAAAGTGGCCTCAGGTGTTCCAGTCTTGTCTCTGATCTGCAAATCTGCAGGACAAGGAAGCATGCAATCAAAAGGAAATCTGTGAGTTTGGATTTCCGCAGCAGGAGGGATAAATTCCTGCTCCCTATCTCCCTCTGGTGACCAAGCCCCCAGGAGCTGCAGGCAATTTCTGTGCTAAAGGCTGCTGAGGGAGGGGGCTAACAGGCCCTGGCTGGGGGAGCAAGTATACCTCTCCTGGTCTGCTTGCTTCTGAGCTCTGGAGAACTGCTTTTCCAATGCTCTTTGCCTTCTTTCTTCTGCCCTTGTGGGCTTTCTGAACTAAAGAGCCTTTGCCTTTATCTTGTTAGCAGCCTCCTTACTTGCAGATCTGACCTTCCTGGGACTCTGTGATGGGCTCTGGGTGAACTCGGACTGACCACAGAAATCTTTTTTTTAAACAAAATTTGTATTATTTTTAAACAAAGATACAAACAAGAAATGTAGTATGCTGGTAGGTTATAACTCATCTTCTCCATCCTCATTGAATACAGTTAATATGCAAAATATTCCATATTTTTAAATTAATTTTTCTTACCACAGTTCATATTATCACTTCATAACCACTCCCAGCCAACAGATATCCAATATACACAACCAATGCAATACAAAAACAAAACACAAAAACATAAAAGTTCTTCTTTTGAGAACAGTGTGTGTCCGGACCTTCACTTCTCCATACAGATATGATTTCAATTATTCATTCATTTCTTATATTCTACTCCATTTATCATAGCAATTTATACTATTTTCCTTTATTTTCCCCCAATATTTTTCAATCAATATTAATACACTTTTATCTGTCTTGTTTACAATCTTATACTATCTTATAAAACATATTTTACCCTGTAATTATTACTCTTGAGGATAGCACCTCGATCTCTTTTAACCAATTATTATTAATCATTTATATTTCACCTTTACATATATTGCCACTATTACACCTCTATTTTATAAGATCTAGCTATTATCAATCAGGTTCTGCTTGGTACTTTCTTTTTTATCTATTAAAATTCTTAACAATACAAAACAGAAAAATTACGCATATACATAACAATTGTAACTGAGGTGATTATTTCTATTCATTTCTATTTAAAATATTTCTTTTTATTACCATTTTACATCCATATCACATCAAAGAAAAAAGACAATATTAAGACACTCCATACTTCTTTCATTTTCGTATTTTCTTTTTAGATTATTAAAGACCTTATTCTCTTATCACCTTTACCTCATTTACTTATAAAAAACCCCATCATATTAATCCACTAAAACTTCTAGCTTCTATCTATTTCTAATATAATCATATATCTCACGTACCCTTGCAGATTCCTTAATTGAATTAACCATTGTCTCGATGCCCAAATAGGCAAATAAATTCTTTAAACCTCGTATACTTCTTCAGCTTCTGCATATCTTGCTTTTGTTTTTTGCAACTTCCTTTTTTCCCCCGCCCCCCCTTCTTCTCCCTTCCCTTTCTATTCCCTTTTCTATCAAATTCTCTCTTCTGAAATCCTGTCTTTTGGTTCCTTATAATATTATAATTATGCTTTTTTTGCTTGTTGCTTCAAATCTTAAATTCCTAACTCTCTTCCCTCTTTTCCCTTTTTTCCCCTTTCGCTTTTTCTTAACCACACCAACAGTTATTTGATCATTGAAGATGGCTTCCTCTTCTTTGTTCCGCCCTTCTTGTCCAGCCAATACTTCCTGTTGTTTTATATATTTCAAAATCTCCATTTTTATCGATTGTACCACTTCTTTACAGTCTTTAATTAGTATTTTTAGTTCTTCCATAGGTGATGACATTTTTAAGAAGGATTTTCCTTTTTTGATGCAACCCCCAGTTAACTTTACTCCACTTAATATCCTCTGTCCAAAAGACCAAAAGTCCTCCAATTATCCAAAGCTACTTCTTACTTCTTTATACACTTTCACTTTTCTGGGGGTTAGACTTGCAAGAAAGTTTCAATTGTGATGTATTTTTTCCAAGTCCTGTTACAAATCCATCAGTTCTTTAAAGTCTGGTGGTATCCTCAATCTCCAGACCCCACCCTATTTTCACTTTTCCTCTTCCTCTATTTGCTTTCTTTCTCTTTTTTTTCTAATAAGAATTCTTTAAAGTTTTTCAGAAAATCTTCATCACTTGGGATTTTATTTTCAGCTGTAAAAAACCTGTTAATATACACATGAATTAATATCAATTTGTAATGCCTATCTTTTCCCAAAGTTCCTAATCATTCAAAACTGTCAGCATCAGAGAAGAGGAAAAAAAACTAGTTTTTCACTTTCCTTCACCGCTTAAAAAATCTTTCTTTTAAAAATATTATTCCAGTACTCAAGTTCGGGTACCTTAAATAGATATTTTCTGTATCAAGCCCGTTCTGCCACACTTTCTCCTGCCAGCTTCCTCCTGCACAATCTTATCCGCTTGAGTTCTTCTTTAAGGTGGCCATTTCTGGCCACCACTGCACCGCCTTCGGGAAAGGGAGAAAGACCAGCTGGGGAGGAGAGGTGCAGCTCTCCTCAGCCCTGCTAGTGGCTCCCCCGTCTTCACCACCTCTACGGGGTGGTTTTAACCCCAAAGCCAGCCAGCTTGGGGTCTCAAGCGGTGAGCATGGACCGAAACCGCACACAGTCGCGGATTTCAGGTCCGTTGCCAAAGAAGCTCAAACCGGAAGTCAGACTGACCACAGAAATCTGGAGGCACTACAGTCGCCATGGAAAATGTCCCCTAAACAGTAACGTTGGGCTATGTTTTTTTCGTCGTTTAATTTTATATTGCGATATTCCCTGTGGGGAAAAACCTTATGTATATGCACTTTCCGCTTGCCGCAATATAATAGTAGGAGAAGTGAGGTGGTACAACCTCTCATTCCAGCACAAGGTTCCATATACTCCTTACGGTTCCAATTGGCAACTGGAAGAGGAAAAGTATGGATTACGTTGTGCAGGCATGATCGATGGTTGAAAGAGAATCCTACATTGTGTGAAATTTGAGATAGCATGGCATGGAAGGTCACAATATTGTATATACCAAAAATACTACGACCCAGGGTCTTGAAACAGTGTCATGATGCTAAACCGGCTGGTTACTATGGGTTTTTAAAAACATTACATCTAGTGAAACGTCAATTTTGGTGGCCCTCTATGAGGACAGATATAGAGGACTATATTAAAGGATGTCATGCTTGTGCGACAACAAAAAGCAGGCCAGGAAAACCGTTAGGATTACTACAACCAGTATCGGATCCTCATCATCCATGGCAGGATATCGGTATGGATTTTATTATGGACTTACCTAATAGCCAGGGTTATACTGTTATTTGGACCGTAATAGACCTTTTCTCCAAGCAGGCACATTTTATACCCTGTACTGGTCTTCCGTCAGCACGTAAATTAGCCGGTCTATTCATTAAACATGTTTATCGGTTACATGGTGTGCCACAACAGATTATATCTGATAGAGGGGTACAGTTCACGGCCCGATTTTGGAGAGAATTCTTACAGATTATAGGGTCATCGCAAGGACTGAGTACGGCATACCATCCCAGTACTAATGGGGCTGCCTAAAGAGCCAATGCGGCAATAGAACGCTACTTACATTGTGTGTCGTACCAGCAGACAGACTGGGCTACGTTAATACCTTTGGCTGAAGTAGCATATAATAACGCAGTACATAGCAGCAGAGGACACACCCCTTTTAAGGTTGTATATGGAATGGATTTCGTAGCTGTACCTGAATTACCTGAGATGATGAACAACCCTACCACTGCCACCACCTGGTCTACGAAGATCACAGAAACTTGGAGAAATGTACATGACGCTATACATAAGGCATTTAAAGCTTTATAAGACACATGCCAATAAGAAACGGAGTGATCACTCACCATTTCAAATGGGAGATTTAGTGTATTTGTCCACCAAATATCTGAAGTTGGGTGTCCCATGTAAAAAGTTGGGCCCCAAATATATAGTACCTTTTACCATAAGTTGGGTGATTAATCCTGTTACCCAGGTCCACCCAGTATTCCATATTTATTTATTTATTTATTTATTTATTTATTTATTTATTACTTGGACTTGTATGCCACCCCATCTCCGAAGACTAGGGGCAGCTCACAAACTAAAACCAACAATGAACAATAAATTACTTAAAAAATATTAAAAAATCACAAGCCCAATTTCGCTAAAACCCCAATATACATTATAAAATTTAAACTCCCCCCCAGGAGGTCAGCACAGCCCAGCCTGTTCGAATAACCAAGTTTTCAGGT
>SOZL01000123.1:54042-93532 GCA_009733165.1 Naja naja
GAGGCTAACCAACATCCTGGTTTGTTGCATTTTCAAATTGGTATTGTTTTGTCCTCTTTAGTTTCTGGGCTAGTTCTTCTTTCTCAGTTAAATTTATTTTGTGTTTAATCTTATTCAATTGAGATTTGATTTGCTCGTCTTGTGGGGTGGCTTGTAATCTTCGTTGCCATTCATCATATTCCTGCTGTAGTTTATTTTCTTTTGTCTTTTTCTCTATTTTCCTGGCCATATATTTAATAGACACTCCTCTCATCACTGCTTTAGCAGTATCCCAATGTTTTGAAGGGAGGTGTCATGAGGGTCATTTTCTTGAAAAAAAATTCTAATTCTCTTGTCAATATTTTATAAAAACTTCATCTTTTAGAATCGATCTCTGGAGCATCCATTGTTTGATTGTGGTTGTTGCCCTTCCCATCTAAGCCTAATCATATTATGGTCTGCTAGTGTAGTTGGTTCCATTGTTATGTCTAAAATTCCTGAGTTTAGTTTTGGTGCCCACCATGTCAAGTCTTGACCAGGACATGTGACGGTTAGAGTAATGAGTAAACTGTTTTGTTCATGTTCCTCTCTCTCCAGACATCACTAATATTAAATTCCTTCATGAGATCAAAAATATTTTTGTGTAATTTTTTTTCTTTTCTAGATTGGTATTATTTCCTTTATAATCTAATAGTTTATTTATTGCATTAAAATCTCCTGTAATAAATAACTGTTGATATTGCAATTCTTTGAGTTTATCATATAATTTCTGAAAGAAGAATTCTTGGGGCCATTTGGAGCATAAATTACCACTAATAAACATTTAATTTGTCCAAGTTCAACTTCTACCATAAGTAACCTACCGTCTTTGTCAGAGTATATTAGTTGAAGCAGGGATTTTATCTTTTATATAAAGTACTACTCCTCTTTTTTTTTTTTTGATCTAAAGCCGCAAACATATTACCTAATTTTTATATTCTCTAATAGATGTTTCTGTTTTGGGTGATATGGACTTCTTGTAGTGCTATAATGTCTGCTTTTTGAGTTTGTAAGTGCTTAAAACCTTTTCCTTTTACTGGTGAGTTTAATCCATTTATATTCCAAGAATGGGTCAGATAGGTTTGCATTTTATTGGATCTATATTTAGCTTCTTGTGATTCTGATGTCCATGAGTTCTTCTGGGACTTCTGGATTTTCTTGCTATCATCTGTACTATCAGTTATATTTACCTTTTATATGTCTCTAATCTTTTCCTTTCGACTCTCCCTTCCTCCCTGTCTTCATCTACTCCTTCCCTATTTAATTGTTGATCAAAAACATCTCTGCCTTTCTATAGTATCGATTTTATATTTCTTGTCTTGCCAGGTTACCATTATACCTTCTGGGATTAACCATCTAAAATTAATATTTTGTTTTATCAATTTGGTCGTTAGAAATTGATATGGTCTTCTAAATCTCTTATTTTTGGGGGTTTGTTTAAAATTATTATTGTTTTGTGGCATATTGTAAAATATTATCTCTGGATCTATATAAATTTCATCTCTAAGTGATTTCTTGACAAATTTAACGTGTATCTCTCTTGGTAGGTTAAATCTCCTAGCATAGTTGGTTTGGACTCTGTACAGTTCAATTCAATTTCCCTCATTAGATCTCCTTTTTGCATCTCTAGTGTGCCAGCTAGAATATCTGTCATAACCTCCCATAAATTTTCTTCCCTTTCTTCCTTCACGTTTTGGAATCTTAAATAGTGTGCAGCTTTTCTGACTCGAGATGGATGATTGCAGTTTCTAATTCTTTGTTCTCTCTTATTAACTTTTCTGTCAGCTCATCTACTCTCTTTTCCTCTTTAATCACCTTTGTTTCTATTTCTAGTATTTTTCCTGATTTTTCCTCATCTCCTGCTGAAATATTTCAAATTTTTCGTCTATCTTTTGTATCTTATCTTTCAAATCTACTTTAACCGATCCAATTTCCTCTTTCATCTCCTCATGATTTTTAACCATCATCTCCTGCATGCTTAGCAATAAACTTTGTAAATCCTTGGAGGAATTTGTTCTTTAGGGGCGTTTCCTCGATTGTCTTTTGTGCAGAGGGACTCTGCACTGTCATGGTTGATAATTGGTTAGGAGCTTTCCTAACTGTGCCAGTCCTAGGTATTATTAGTATTTCGTCATTTTTTCAAATTTCACTTGAAGTTTTTCACAATATCAATTAACTTCTTTTTCCCCTTATTTCTTTCCACCCAAATCAAGTTTATATCCCAATCTCCTCCCTCTTTTGTTTTAGTATAAACAGATTTATCTTAATACATATAACATAGATATGCTTATTCAATATTTAATTATCCTTATCTAGTATCTCTTCTGAAATTCGGAGCATAAAAATAATTCTTTCCTAGGACAACAATTCTAGTAAAGCGCTTATCAATTATATAGTTATATGATTCAGTGGTTTTAAGTAAATACTTATTTGGAATATTAAGATATTAAGAAGTATTAGCAAACTATTGACAGTTTTTCTTAATATACAATAATAGTTAGAAAAAAAAAGTAGAAAGGCAAAAGGTGAAAGTATGATTATAGAGAAATTTTCAAGTATAAGAAGGAGAAGAAAGGAAAGAAGAAGAAGAGAAACAAAGTCCGAAAAGTATCTATCTAAAAGTTACAAGCTTAAAGTTTAGAAAGGGAAACAATTCGAAAGACTCGTGTATCTAAAGTATCACTTTCACTTCCGCCCTTCTTGTTGCAGCGTGACTCAGGAGTTTCTTTTCTCTTCTGCTACTTCTTTCTTTGTTGTTAGCTGCAATCTTGAAAAGTTTTCTTAAAGAGGTCTGTGTAAATCTGTGAAATCAAGTCCAAGTGTTTTGTATTTTATTCAGTTGTCTCTTTTCGGTCTCAATCTTCCACAGAGTTAACAAGTTGGTTAATTTATAAAGAATCCACAGCATCCGTTTTCAATCAACTCTGCTGCTATCTTTAAGTTGAAATCTTTCTTGTTTTTGGCTCGATCCGAAGTTGTATATATATTTTGTATATTTAATTTTAATAATATGTACTTATTCAGTTTTATATATATTATTCTTAGTCTCCTTCTAACAGTTTAAATTTTTGTTTCTATTCTCTTCTTCGCTTTCGTCACGAATCTGCGCTTGGTCAGCTTTTAAATTAGAGCTATAAATTTTTTCTTCAGATATTTTCAAAATTGATTATTGGCATCTAAATTATCTTAGCTTGTTTTTGCTTGCTGGATATTGCTTGGTCTCGCAAAGCCGTTTTCCGGTTCTGCTTGGTCACCCTAGTGTAGTTGGCTGTCAGCATTGAAGGGTGGCCATTGCTAGCCTCCCGATCTTCCGGCTGCTTCGTTTGTTAGCTCTGGTTACCCGATTCCCGCAGACCGCCGCCTGGGGTTTCTTTCCAGGGACCCCTCTCCTTCAGGAGCTCTCAAAGCCCCTTTGAGCTCTATTTAGCCCCTGACGGTAAGTGAAGGATGGGTGCTCCATGAAGTCCTCTGCCGCCGCGTCCCTTCTCTCTGACAGCCAACCGGAAATTTCGACTTCATATAGTGTTAGAAATAGCAGGGGAAAAACCGACCCCTGAGGACCCACAAGAGAGCACCCTGGGGGCAACCTCTGCCCCCCACCAATACCCGACTCTGGAGCCTGAGAGGTAGGAGGTGAACCTGCAACACAGTGCCATCCCCAACCCCTCAAATGCAGAAGGATACCATGGTGAGTGGTATCAAAGCCTTCAGAGAGATCTATAGGACAAGGACAGAGGAAAAACCTCTGTCTCATGCCCTCAGAGATCTCATCCATCAGTGGAGCCAATGCCGTCTCTGTGCTGAAACCAGGCGGGAAGCCCAATTGATACGGATCAGGTAGTCCGCTTCATCCAGGAAAAGTGGAAACTGCTGAGCCCGATTCTCAGCAACCTTAGCCAGAAGGTTGGAACTGGGCAGTTGTCTACACAGTGGGTCCAGGGCAGGCTTCTTCAAGAGGGTCTCACCGCCTCTTTCAAGGTGGAGGGAAAACACCCTCTCTTAATGAAGCATTGACAACTGCCGGACCCAACTGCAGGTGAAGCCTCCCTGGTGGCATAAGCTAGCCATAAGGAGCCGCGAGTCCAATAAACATGTGGTGGAGCTCGGGGCATAGTCCTGTCCACTTCATCCTCTCGGAAACAGGATCAAACTCATCCCAGATCACACTGGCCAGACTGCCGTATCCCGTTCCTCAGACCACTGCAAATCAGAGGACAGCCTGCTCGAATCCGGCGATCTTATCCGACAGATATTGACCAAACTCCTCAGCCCTTCCTGCAGCTGGTCCGCCCTCCCCTCTCTCTGAAGGAGAGAGGCGGGTAGCCTGAAACTCAGGAGGCTGGGGTTTATCTGCAGGCAGCTATGAGGGTGGAGAGATAAACCTCTAAGTCCTCTCATAGCTACCAGGTAAGTCTAATATATGGGCTCTTAGCTGGGCTTGATCAGTTAGGGGCGGGTGGACCTCCACCTGCTCTCTAAACCCTCCGATGGCGTTTCATCTCCTGGAGCTCCTCCATTATACCAAGGAGCCATCCGGGATCCACGGCGCATGAGGGGATGCATGGGGACAACCCTGTCGAGGGCACCGCTTGCCTGTTGCCAGCAGCGCCAGATCGACAGTCGCCCAGGCAGGAAGAGGGGAAAAGACCCCAGTTCCGTCTGGAACCTCTCAGGGTCCAGGAGCCTGAAGCGGAACCATCGGTGGCTCCTCATCCCAGCAGCGGGGGTGGCCTGTTGGAAGACCAGCCGTGAGAATAGTGATCAGACCATGGAGCGGGCAGTGCCACACAGTGGCGGCCCTCTGTCACTCGCCACCGTTCAGAGACAAAAGTGGGTCAGTGTTTCCCCCTCATGAGTGGGCCTTGAATCAATTGGGTCAGGCCCATGGCTTCCATAAAGCCATGAATTCCTGGGCCAAACCCGGCCTCACCCAGGGAAGGGATTGAAGTCCCCAGGACTATCAAGTCCGGGAACTCACCAACCCCGAGGACATCAAGAAGCCCAGGCAGAGCTGCTGCCACACAGCTGGGAGAGGTATGCAAGCAGCAAGCCCACCTGACCATTAGGCCCCACCTCAGGAGGAGGTCTCACCTCGGCCTGTCTCTGGACGAGACCTCTGGAAGGCAAGGTCTCCCGAATAACCACAGCCACCCCACCACCCTTCCCTGGGCCTGGGCGGGTGCAGAACCCGAAACCTGAGGGCACAATTCAACCAGAGGGACACACCACCTCCGCCCAACCAGGTCCTGGTGATGCAGGCCAATGTCCGCAGCCTCCCTATGATCTCACAGAGGAGGGAAGATTTATTAGCCACGACCTGGCATTAAAATACACCAGCCTAAGCCCAGGTCCCGACTCCCGGCTCTCTAGGGAGGAGGTCATAGGGTCAGAGCGTGCCACCGCACAAAGATGGCGGTGTGAGCTCCCAGCACATGATATGGCCCTATGCCTCGATGTTCCCAAGTAATCCCAACCACCTCCTGGGGATCGCGGTCCCTCCTCACCCCCAGGGCCCCACCGCCCCCAACCCCACCCCCACCATGCATCGGGCTGAGAAAAGACCCATCCACCCTCCCTAACCCCTTGACGGCCAATTAAAATTTAAAAGTTTCACCAAATTTAAAATTTAAACCCTTTAAACCCTTGGTGCAGCATGCCACCTCGGGATCCCAGGATCCGTCAAAGGTAAGCTCTTGTCAACCCAAGGGCCACTTCACAGACAGGGGGACCGCCTGGAGGGCCTGTAATTCCAGCGGAGAGTAGGCAGGCATAATAAATACATTCCAGGGCATATCGGTATAATAGGCTAAAAGTTAGATGGAAACAACTGTGAAGATGGAATAAAAGCAGTACAAAGGGCCAGGCAATGATGGTCAAGGACAGTCCACAATCAGCAGCTCCCTCACAGCTACCGATGGCCAGAGTCAAAATGGTCCAGTCACTGCTCTCCCACCACAGTGACTTGTGGGAAGAGTCCAAAACAGCCCCTTGCTCTCTCACTGCAAAGGTATTAAATCCATCCATTGCCCTCTCACTGCAATGGAGAATAGCCAGGCCCCAGAAAGAGGAAGCTGGATAAAAGTCTGGATAGATAGTATAAATAAGCCAGGCACCCTCCATAGTATTGAGAGAAGTCCAAGTTGATGACCTCAAAAGATGAAAAGATGGCATAGAAAGACGAGGAAATGGTGGCCAAAGATGAAGCCTATGAAAAACATAGGATAACTGGATCCAGAAGAAGAGTCCAGAAACAATCCAGCGTTCATAAGTCGGCCACGGCCATGGGTCCAGAGCCATGGTGCCATCTCTCCCTAGGGGGGATCTTTGCTGAAGTTCAACCCACAACCCCATCCAGAGCAGCACCGACTCACCCAGCCCAGGCCGAATCACGAACACCTCCATTTCGGGCTCTCCAGGCCCGTAGGCCTTCAACCCTCTCCGGCAGATTTTCTCTCCCAGCACTCTCAATTCTGGGGGAGAGGAGGGGGCTGCACATCGAGAATGGGCTAGAAGTCCAGAGCCCCTGTAAAAGTGCTGCCCCCACCAACAGGCAACAGAGGCGGGGAGGGACCCACCAGGCCATCAGTTCCAGTGTCGTCGTCATCGGGCCTCTCCCAGTACCATAACGCTGTAGGCCATTGCTCCAGGAGCTGTTCCCCTTGGCGGCAGACCACCAACGCCGCGGCCAAGTCCCAGAGCACCGCAGCCGCCGCAGCTGATCCCTCGAACCACTGGGCCCGTCGCCAGCCCCAAGCAGCTGATGACCGCCGCTGGTGACCGCATCAGGTCCGTGGACGCCGCCAGTGCAGGCTCCCAAACTTTCACGACTCCAAGGCTCCACGAGGCAAGCGACAGCGTCACTACGCTTCTCGCTACGCCTCCCGCCTAGCCAGAAATCCACCAGCTGCTGCGGAGGCCGCGGGGGGAAAAACCCACCGCTGCTGATCCGCCAGCGCAAACTCAGCCGGAAAGGCTCCAGCGGCATCTCGCGACCCTCAGGACAACTCCTGGAAAAGCCAGCAGCAGCGGACAGCCTCTTTCCAAAACAGTAGCCCAAAAACCTCCGACGCCCAGGAGAGCTCACTCAGCGCCAATCCGCCATCTTGGGCATGCGCAGACCAAAGTATATCCGTGAATCGAGAATAGACTCTATCTCCTTCACTGGACCAGGTAACTGATCATTGGGATTACGTCTTCCAGGTTTAATGACACTAATATGGAATACTGGGTGGACCTTTTTGAACCATGGTGGTAAGTTCAACTGTACCATAACAGGATTAATCACCCGACTTACGGTAAAAAGTCCTATATATTTGGGGCCCACCTTTTTACATGGGACACCCAACTTCAGATGTTTGGTGGACAAATATACTAAATCTCCCATTTGAAATGGTGGGTGATCACTCCGTTTCTTATCGGCATGTGCCTCGGGGCTCTGGGGAATGAGGCAGGAATACCGATTCCCAGGGTGATCGGATTAGGCAGGGGTTGGAGAGGCGGGGGGCCATATCATGAGAAGGGAGCGCGCCTCCTCTGTCTTCGAGCTGTGGCGCGCTCCAACCCCCATGCCTCTGCCCACTCCCCCGGGGATATGGGACTCGGAGGCCCTGGGCTTAGGTTGGTATATTTTAATGCCAGGTCCGTGGTCAATAAGGCACCCCTCCTCGGTGAGTTAATTGAGGAGGAGGCCACGGACCTGGCTTGCATCACTGAGACCTGGTTGGGGCCAGAGGGAGGAGTCCCTCTGGTTGAGTTATGCCCCCAAGTTTTCAGGTTTTACACCAGCCACAAGCTCAGGGAAGGGGTGGAGGGGTGGCCGTTGTTATTCGGAAGACCTTGATTCCAAGGGAGGTCACCGTTCCGCAGATAGGCGGGTGTGAGGCTCTCCTTTTGAGGTTGGGGCCTGGCGGTCAGTTGGGCCTGTTGCTTATATACCTATCCTCCAGCTATGTGGCAATGGCCCTGCCTGGGCTGCTTGATGCCCTCTCAGGAGTGGCGGTGGAGTTCCCAAGCCTTTTGGTTTTGGGTGACTTCAACCTGCCCTCCCTGGGGGACGCTGACTGGCCCAGGAGTTCATGGCCTCCATGGCGGCTATGGGCCTGACCCAAATAATGCAAGGCCCCACACATGAGGGGGGCAACACACTTGACCTTGTTTTTGTCTCGGAACGGTGGTGTAGTGATCTGGGGGTGGGCATTGTAAATGCCCAACCCGTAGCATGGTCAGACCACTATCTCCTGCGGCTGGTCTTCCAACAAGCAGCCCCACACTGTTGGGATGAGGAGCCACTGCGATGGTTCTGCCCCAGGTGCCTGATGGACCCTGAGAGGTTCCAGGTGGAACTGGGGTCTTTTCCTGCCTCCCTTATCCACAGCTCGGCCGAGGTACTGGCGGCTGCCTGGCAACAGGTTGCTGCTGAGGCCCTCAACCGAGTTGTCCCTTTGCATCCCCTCACTCGCCGCAGATCCTGGGTGGCTCCTTGGTTTACTGAGGAGCTCCAGGAGATGAAGTGGTGTAGGAAGGGTTTAGAGAGCAGGTGGAGGTCGACCCGCTCTGAATCTGACCGAGCCCAGTTAAGAGCCTATATTAGGACTTATGGTAGCTGGGGATGATAAGAGGTCATACCTCTCCGCCTCATGCCCAGAGATGACCGCCCAGCTGCCCTGTTTAGGGTCACTCGCTCCCTCTTACATCGGGGGGCGGGGTTGGACCCTCTGCAGGGTAGGGCTGAGGAATTCGGTCAGTATCTGTTGGATAAGATTGCTCAGATTCGGGAAGGGTTGGACTCTAATTTGCAGTGGTCTGAGGAGGGGGATGCAAGAAGTCTGGCCAGTATCATCCTGTTTCTGAGGATGAAGTGGACAGGATTATGCGACGCCTGAGTTCCACCACGTGTTTGTTGGACCCGTGTCCTTCCTGGATGGTATATGCCTCCAGGGAGATCACGTGTGGCTGGCTCCGGGCAGTGGTGAATGCTTCATTGAGGGAGGGCTCTTTCCCTGCCGCCTTGAAAGAAGCGGTGGTGAAACCACTCCTGAAGAAGCCTGCCTTGGATCCAGCTGTTTTAAACAACTTTTGTCCAGTCTCCAACCTTCGTTTTTTAGCGAAGATTGTCGAGAGTGTGGTGGCTCAGCAGTTTCCGCTTTTCCTGGATGAAGTGGACTATCTAGATCCCTATCAATCGGGCTTCCAGCCCGGGTTTAGCACAGAGACGGCATTGGTCGCACTGGTGGATGATCTCTGGAGGGCACAGGACAGGGGATTTTCCTCTGTCCTGGTCCTATTAGATCTCTCAGCAGCTTTCCATACCATCAACCATGGTATCTTATTGCGGCACCTCGAGGGGTTGGGAGTGGGAGGCACTGTTTTGCAGTGGTTCTCCTCTCCTACCCCTCGGGGCACTCGCAATCGGTGTTGGCAGGGGGGCAGAGGTCGACCCCGAGGGCTCTCACTTATGGGGTCCCTCAGGGGTTGGTCCTCTCGCCCCTCTTGTTCAACATCTATATGAAGCCACTGGGTGAGATCATCCGGGGTTTGGGGGTGAGGTATCATCAGTATGCTGATGATACCCAGTTGTATATCTCCACCCCAAACTAAATCAGTGATGCCCTCTCTGTGATTCCCTGTTGTCTGGATGTGATACGGATCTGGATGGGCAGGAACAAGCTACAGCTCAATCTGGCCAAGACTGAGTGGTTGTGCATACAGGCATCTCGGTTCAGTGAACAGATTCCATCTGTGGTCGTGGGGGGAGAGGTGTTGCCCCCTGTGGATAGGGCACAAAACCTGGGGGTTCTCCTGGATTCACAGCTCAGTTTGGAGGAGCAGATGGGAGCTGTGGCCAGGGGGTCCTTTGCCCAGGTTTGACTGGTTCACCAGTTACGCCCATACCTGGATCGAGATGCCCTTCGCACTTGTCATGTCCCGACTCAACTACTGCAACATTCTGTATTTAGGACTGCCCTTGCATACCTTCCGGAGGTTTCAACTGGTGCAGAATGCGGCCGCGTGGGTTGTGATGGGAGTTTCCCGGTACTCCCATGTTATGTCCCTCCTGTGCGAGCTGCATTGGTTGCTGGTTGCCCTCCGGGTGCGATTCAAGGTGTTGGTATTAACATTCAAAGTCCTTCAAGGCATGGGTCCGGGTACTTAGGGAGCGCCTCCTGCCAATATCAAATACCGATCGCCCTGTGCCAGCACACAGGCTGGGACTTCTCGGGGTGCCGTCCGCATGACAATGTCAGCTGTCGGTGCCCTGGGGAAGAGCCTATTCTGTAGCTACTCCGCTTTATGGAATCAACTACCCTTGAGCTCCGTTGGCCCCGATCTCTCCTCTTTCCGCCACGATCTGAAAACCTGGTTGTTTGTACAGGCTTGGCTGGACTGACCTCCTGGTGGGGGGTGGGATTTTAAATTGGTTTTAATGAGTTTTATTTGGCTTGGCTTGTTAGGTTTAATTTCTTTTAAATTATTTATTGTTCTGTGTTTTTATTTGTGAGCCGCCCCGAGTCCTTTCGGAGAGGGCGTGGCATACAAGTCCAAGTAAAATAAAATAAATAAATAAATAAAATAAATGCCTTATGTATAGTGTCATGTAAGTTTCTCCAAGTTTCTGTGATCTTTGTAGACCAGGTGGTGGCAGTGGTAGGGTTGTCCATTGTCTCAGGTAATTCAGGTACAGCTACGAAATCCATTCCATATACAACCTTAAAAGGGGTGTGTCCTATGCTGCTATGTACTGCGTTATTATATGCTACTTCAGCAAAGAGTATTAACGTAGCCCAGTCTGTCTGCTGGTACAACACACAACGTAAGTAGCGTTCTATTGCCACATTGGCTCTTTAGGCAGACCCATTAGTACTGGGATGGTGGCGTCGCATCAGTCCTTGCGATGACCCTATAATCTGTAAGAATTCTCTCCAAAATCAGGCCATGAACTGTACCCCTCTATCAGATATAATCCGTCATGGCACACCATGTAACCGATAAACATGTTTAATGAATAGACCGGCTAATTTACATGCTGACGGAAGACCAGTACAGGGTACAAAATGTGCCTGCTTGGAGAAAAGGTCTATTACGGTCCAAATAACAGTATAACCCCGGCTATTAGGTAAGTCCACAATAAAATCCATACCGATATCCTGCCATGGACGATGAGGATCCGATACTGGTTGTAGTAATCCTAACGGTTTTCCTGGCCTGCTTTTTGTTGTCGCACAAACATGACATCCTTTAATATAGTCCTCTATATCTGTCCTCATAGAGGGCCACCAAAATAGACGTTTCACTAGATGTAATGTTTTTAAAAACCCATAGTGACCAGCTGGTTTAGCGTCATGACACTGTTTCAAAGACCCTGGGTCATAGTATTTTTGGTATATACAATATTGTGCCCTTCCATGTCATGCCATCTCAAATTTCACACAATGTAAGATTCTCTTTCAACCATCGATCATGCCATATTGCTGCACACAAATCCGTTGCCAATTGGGACCGTAAGGAGTATATGGAACCGTGTGCCAGAATGAGAGGTTGTACCACCTCACTTCTCCTACTATTATATTGCAGCAAGCGGAAAAGTGCATCTACCATAAAGTTTTTCCCCACAGGGACATATTGCAATATAAAATTAAAACGACGAAAATATAATGCCCAACGTACCTGTTTAGGGGACATTTTCCACGGCGACTGTAGTGCCTCAAGATTTCTGTGGTCAATCCGAGTTCACCCAGAGCCCGTCACAGAGTCCCAGGAAGGCCAGATCTGCAAGTAAGGAGGCTGCTAACAAGATAAAGGCAAAGGCTCTTTATTCCAGAAAGCCCACAAGGGCAGAAGAAAGAAGGCAAAGACCATTGGAAAAGCAGTTCTCCAGAGCTCAGAAGCAAGCAGACCAGGAGAGGTATACCTCCTCCCCCAGCCAGGGCCTGTTAGCCCCCTCCCTCAACAGCCTTTAGCACAGAAATTGCCTGCAGCTCCTGGGGGCTTGGTCACCAGAGGGAGATAGGGAGCAGGAATTTATCCCTTCTGCTGAGGAAATCCAAACTCATAGATTTCCTTTTGATTGCATGTTTCCTTGTCCTGCAGTTTTGCAGATCAGAGACTAGACTGGAGCACCTGAGGCCACTTTTACTCCAACTGCAGCGGGGATGCGCTCAGCAGATAGGGTGGACCCAGAATAATCAGAGGATCTTAAGGCCCTTATTGCTCAGGCCATTTCTCATGGGGTAGCTTCCACCCTGAGGGGGAGGAGCCATTCTTCTTCCCCTAGATCTGATCCTCAGCCATTGCAGCCAGTGTAATACCAGGCCTCCATGGGTTTTCCCAGGCACCAGAGGGAGGCTTCTCCAGTCCACTCCATCAGAAGCAGGGCATCTGGGAGGGAGGATGAAATTCAGGGGGAGCAGGGGTTCTCATCAGATGAGGACCTGTCACTTGATCCACCCCGTTCACAGGTCTGTTTAGCCCGGGGCTGTTTAAATCCCTCCTCCACAAGGCTAGGACCACTGCCAAAATTGATCCTCTGCCCACTATACCAACTGCTTCACCTGATACTCAGGGGCCCAACAGCAGGGTTTTTTCTGAACCCACAATTCTCCAACAGGAGATTCCTTGTCCCAAGTTATTTTTGGACATAGTTCAGAAACAATGGGCACAGCCTGGATCCTTCCCCACTCCAGGGGGCAAGGATAAAAAATTTTTCAATATGGCTCCTCTTCGAGTCACTACAACTTCCCCCTCTGGATGAACCTTTGGCATCCTTGGTCTCTCCTTCTGCAATATCTGGTGACATAGCAGAGGCCCTTAAGACAGAGGACAAAAAGGCAGAACAAAATTTCCACAGAACACACCAGGCCAAAGCCTGGGCGGTTAAAACAGCTGCGGCCACCTCCTTTTTTCACTAGGACATCCCTTCTCTGGCTTCACCAATTACAGGCTAGGATTTCCCCTGAGGAAATCAGAATGCATCTGGACATCAACAAACTGGTGGCGGCCACTGAATTTGCAGCCGATTCCTCCCTGCATGCGACCCGATTCTCCTCCAGGGCCCTGGCCTCCAACATCACTTCTCATCATCTGTTGTGGCTACGACAGTGGCAAGCAGATGCTAGAACCAAATGGAAAGTAGCCTCTGCCCCCTACACGGGTTCTTCCCTATTTGGAGAGGCCTTAAATCCCTTCATAGTCGAGAATAAAGACAAGAGAAAGGTGTTCTCCTCTCTTACCAGGAGGGATGATAGGAAGGCTTCTCCCTACACCCGTAGACAGCCATTTCGTTCCTCAGACTCAGGCCAGGAATTCTCGTAATTCCAAAGGTCCTACCAGCCCAGATCAGATCGACTCGCAGATAGATCGGGATTTCGAGATAGAAACAAACAGCAGTTTCAATCTAAATGGCCCTTTCGTGGCGCAGGAGGTCATCCCTACTGTTGATCCAAATGACTACCGGACCCTTCCTCCCATCGGCGGCCGTCTGGCCCTATTTGCAGACCGATTTGAGACCATCACATCCGATTCCTGGGTCCTGAAAACAGTGTGATTCGGTCTCACCCTGGATTTTCTGCCCACTCCTCTGAGGACCTTTACCCATTGCCCAACCTCCAAGAACCACATAAGGAGAAAGTTCATGGACACGGTGGTCCAGCATTTGCTGGACATCCAGGCCATCGAGCCGGTACCAGAGGACCAGAGGGGGCATGGGTTTTACTCCATTCTATTTGTAGTTTCCAAGTCCTTGGGGTGTGTGTGTGTGGAGAGCGATCCTGGATCTCAAAAAGCTCAATGCTCATTTAGAATACAAGAGATTCAAGATGCAATCTCTGCAGTCCATGTTGGAGAGCATAAGGGGGGGGGGCATCTCCTAGCGTCCATCAATCTGACAGAGGCTTACCTCCACATCCCCATCTACCCCTCCCATCGGAGGTTTCTCGGGTTCTATTACAGGGGGGGGGCATTATCAATACAAAGCCCTGCCATTCGGACTGTCTTCGGCCCCCAGGACCTTCACAAAAGTGCTGGCAGCACTGGCTGTGCACCTCAGAACAATCTCGGTGTGTGTCCAGTGCTATCTGGACGACATCCTAATCCAGTCCAGTTCCAGCCAACAAGCCAAATCAGACCTGACTTACACAATCCAGGTCCTACAGGACCACAGATTTTCAATCAATTTCCAGAAAAGCCAGCTAACTCTCTTCACCTGCCTCCTTCATCTGGGTGCAGTGATAGACACAAATCTATGCGAGGTATATTTGTTTGTTTGTTCGTTTTATTCATATTTATATGCCGCCCTTCTCCGGAGACTCAGGGCGGCTTACAGTTTTTGGGATACAACCCAGTGCGCTCAGCAATAGCCTTCGTTCCATTGTATATGCCTGCTTATTACTAATTATTACTAATTATTACTGTCCCAGGAACGTCAGGACAGCATCAGGTCCTTGATCACCCAGGTCACAGCAGAACGAGCGGCTCCCCTGGTGGTGCTTTCCCAGCTTCTGGGAAAATTAATCTCATGGTTCCATGGGCCCGATTGCATGCCAGGTCTCTCCAATAGTTTCTCCTACCATTTCAGAGAGCAGGCACCAGCACCTCCAAAGTAAGGGTCCGACTCCGGTTGGATGTCTTCAGTTCCCTCAGGTGGTGGGTTTCCCCAGCGTTCACCAAGGGGTCCCTATTCAAAGAACCCAATCGCATCACAGTCACTTCAGATGTGAATCTGTTGGGATGGGGGGGCCATCTACAGTCCCAGCTCACGCAGGGTCAATAGTCCACAGTGGACCTTCAACACAACACAAATTGGTTAGAACTGAGAGCCATTCACTTAGCTCTCAAACACTTCCAAAGCACAGTGACTGGCCAACTCATACTGATCCTAATGGACAACATGGCGGCCAAAACACATGTCAATAGCCAGGGAGGGACCCACTCCAGATTCCTCATGTCCGAAACACAGCAACTGGGAACTTGGGCGGAGGCTCACCTATTGTCAATCAAGGCAGAGCACATATTGGGGATAGCCTATGTCCAGGCAGATTACCTAAGCAGGACCAGGGTGGACAACTCCGAGTGGCATCTCCATCCAGATCTGTTCCAGCACATAGCTCAGAGATTCGGGAGGCCAGTACTCGACCTCTTTGTCACTCCATCGAACACTCAACTTCCCCGATTCTACTCCAGATTCCTGTCGCCGGGCACAGAAGGGGTGAATGCCCTTTGCAGCCGCTGGCCCAAGGGTCTCCTTTACACCTTCCCTCTTCTTCTCCTCATACCGGGTGTAATAAGGAAAGTACTTCTAGAACAGGCAGTAATCATCCTCATCACTCCCCACTGGCCCAGATGGTCGTGGTATGTGGACTTAGTGAGCCTGTCAGTGTCCTGCCCTTGGAGGATTCCTCAGGACAGGATATCTCTCAGCCAGGGGGGCTCTTGGAACACCCAGAACCTCAGTGGCTCCACTTGACCACCTGGCACTTGAGAGGAGGATCCTGAGGAGGGATAACTTTTCCAGAAATGTCATCAAAACAATACAAGCCTCCAAGAGGCCTTCTACAAACAGAATATACGACGCTACCTGGAAAGCGTTCCATCAATGGTGCACCAAGAAGAGCACAGACCCGACTGCGGCCTCAGTGCCACAGATTTATTTATTTATTATTTATTAATGGGACTTATATGCCGCCCCATCTCCAAGACTCGGCGCTTACAATAAAAACAAACACAATAAATATTTAAAAAAGAATTAAACTAATGGTCCCAATTAATACAAAACTTAAAATCCACCAAAATCTAAAAACATCCCACCCATGGGTCACAGCCCGGATTGGTCAAATAACCAGGTCTTCAGGTCATGGCGGAAGGTGCGGAGGTCAGGGGCCAAGTGGAGCCCCAGGGAAGTTGGTTCCAGAGTTCAGGGACCGCGACAGAGTAGGCACGCCGTCGGGGACCGCCAGCCGGCATTGCCCGGCTGATGGGACCCAAGGAGTCCCTGTCTGTGACTTCACAGGGCTGTTAGTATTCGATGTCGGCAGCAGTCGCCCTTAAGTAATAAGGACCCATGTCATGTAGGACTTTGTATGTTAAAGTTAAAACCTGAATCTCACCCGAGGGCAACCGCAACCAATGCAGGCAGCGCAGGAGGGGCTAACATGGGAGAACGGAAACCCATCAGCCCGATTTTGCACCAGCTGCAGTCTCCGGATGGTATGCAAGGGCAGTCCTAGATAGAGAGCTGCAGTAGTCGAGTCGCGGGTAACAAGGGCATGAGTGACTGTACGCAGGGCATCCCGTCCAGGAACGGGCGGCTGGCGAACCAGCCGACCTGGGCAAAGGCCCCCTGCGACGGCTCCCACCTGCTCCTCCAACCGAGCCGTGCATCCAGGAGGACCCCAGGTTCTCGCCCTATCCACAGGGGCAACACCACTCCCCTATGGTCAACGATGGCATTCTAAGCTGGAACGGGATGCCGGTATGTACAACCACTCAGTCTTGGCTGGGTTGAGTGAAGCATGTTGCCGCCCATCCAGATCCGCACGCATCCAGACAGCGAGTCATCACGAGAGGGCATCACTGATCTGGTTTGGGGTGGAGATATAGAGTTGAGTATCATCCGCATATTGATGATACCTCACCCCAAAACCACGGATGATCTCACCCAGCGGTTTCATGTAGATGTTAAATAAGAGGGGAGAGGACCACCCCTGAGGAACCCCACAAGTGAGTGCCCTTGGGGACGACCTCTGCCCCCCTGCCAACACCGATTGACGCCCCCGAGGTAGGAGGAGAGCCACCGAAGAACAGTGCCCCCACCCCCAACCCACAGCGCGCAAAGGATACCATGGTCGATGGTATCGAAAGCCGCTGAGAGGTCTAATAGGACCAGGACAGAGGAAAAACCCCTGTCCCGTGCCCTCCAGAGATCATCCAACAGTGCGACCAATGCCGTCTCCGTGCTGAAACCAGGCCGGAAGCCCGATTGGTACGGATCCAGGTAGTCCGTTTCCTCCAGGAAAAGCGGAAATTGGGCCACCACACTCTCAACAACCTTCAAAAGCGAAGGTTGGAGACTGGACGAAAGTTGTCTAACACGGTCGGATCCAGGGCAGGCTTCTTCAGGAGGGGCCTCACCGCCTCCTTCAAGGCGGAGGGAAAGACACCCTCTCAAAGAAGCGCTGACAACTGCCCGGATCCAGCCGCAGGTGACCTCCCTGGCGGCATAAGCCAACCAGGAGGGGCACGGGTCCAACAAACATGTGGTGGAACTCAGGTGCCGCATAATCCCGTCCACTTCATCCTCGGAAACAGGATCGAACTCATCCCAAAACGTAATGGCCAGACTCCCCGTATCCCGCTCCTCCAACCACTGCAAATCAGAGGACAACCCGCTCCGAATCCGAGCGATCTTATCCTGGACTTTCTACAAATAGGACTTGACAAAGGGTTCTTTCCTAGTACGCTACGCAGGCAGGTAGCAGCCCTGTCCACAGTGTTGCACTACGGGAAGAGGAATTCCTTAACTCATCATCCGGTCATCCGCTCCTTCCTCAAAGGAGCTACCAATCTTAAACCTCCAACAGTCCACAGGTATCCTTCTTGGAACCTGTCTACAGTATTACAAGCCCTTACTCAGGACCCGTTTGAACCTCTTCAATCTGTAAGCCTGCGATTCTTAACACTCAGAGTCACCTTCTTAGTGGCCATCATATCGGCCCAGCGCATATCAGAATTGGCAGCTCTTTCCATCAGGGAAGACCTCTGTACATTCCATGACAACAGGGTTGTCCTGCACCTCGACCCCTCCTTCATCCCAAAGGTAAACTCTCATTTCCACAGGGCTCAGGAAGTCGTTCTTCCCGACTTTTGCCCTGCTCCTTCACACGACAGAGAGTACAGATGGCACAAATGGGATGTTCGGAGGGCTCTTTGCAGGCACATCAAATGTACATCGACATATCGTAAAACCAAGGCCGTGTTCAACTCGCTTCAACCATCTTCAACGGGCACTAAAGTCTCCTCTTCAACTATAGGCCGCTGGATCAGGGTTTGTATATCCAAGGCCTACAAGACCCAGGCTCTTCCAACACCCAGACAGGTAACAGCTCACTCGACCAGAAGCGCAGCTACCACAGCTGCCTGGGCGACGCAAGCCTCACTTGAGGACATCTGCAGGGCAGCTACATGGTCCTCCCTGTCTCCATTTGTAAAGTACTACACACTGGACACTTACTCCACAGCTGAGGCGGCCTTCAGAAGAAGAGTGCTACAGCGAGTGCATACAGACGGGAGCACACAGGATCAGACTTCTTCCCACCCATAGGGACTTCCAGCTTTGGTATGTCCCATATGTGTGGATTATCCCAAAGGCATGCTGGAGAAGAGGTGTTGGCTTACCTGAACGCAGTTTCTCAGCATGCCTTGGGATAATCCACTCCCACCCTGGCAACCATCTGGTCCAGTGTCCAGGTGGGAGGCAGAGCCAATGCCACAGGAAGATCATCAAATGGCTGTGCCTTCATCATGACTGGGGCTAGGGGGCTTCCTGCCCCGACAGGAAGAGGTGGCAAAGATTGATGACTCAGTCTCTGAGCAGAAAGGCAGATTCAACCCATATGTGTGGATTATCCTAAGGCATGCTGAGAAACTGTGTTCAGGTAAGCCAACGCCTATTCTTTATCCTTGTGACATCTGACCTTCCTTTGGTAATAACACAATATTAGCTTCTTTCCAAGTTTGAGGTATCTTTCCCGCTGTAATATGTCATTCATTATATCCTTTAATGCAGTGATGGGATTCAAATTTTTTTGTTACAGGGTCTGTGGGCGTAGCTTGTTGGTCATGTGACTGTGGGTGTGGCTTGTTGGTCATGTGATTGGGTGGGCATGGCCAAATCGATGTCTCATGGCAGCACACCACTCAGCCACAAATTTCAACCCTAACTCATAACCCTAACCCTGTAAGAATGAGATGTAAAGAATGGCTGATATCTGCACAATTAATTAATAATTGAAAAATAAACACTTAAAATGGAACAACAATTACCAAACCAAGGGAGTTTGTTACTTTGTACCAGTATTGCCACAAAAGTATTTCCTAGCTAACACTACTTTACATTAGCCCAGGGCTTACCTGGACCAACAGTCCCTAATGGAATGAGAGCTATAGCAGAGAGAAACCAGGGGATTGAGGGGAAGCCATGTTTAGTCACCTAAGCTTTTTAGACTTTTCATCTTAAAAATGTACTGAAGCTTTTTTTCAGCATTCCAGCCAGGCGGCACTGTTCTGTGGGAACTTGGAAGGACAGTGCCAGAAACCTCACAGCACCAGAAACCTCAGAAAACAGCGCCAAGAAACTCAAGCCAGCCCTTCCCCCTTTAGGAAAACCAAGAATCACTATCTGAAAGAGAAAACTCAGCCAACAGAGCTGACAATAGAAACAGTTAAGTGGAGCCATTAAGATAAGGAGATTCAGGCTAAAAATAACTCCATTAACCCATTAAGGCAGGAAGACAGGATCCAGGGCAATCACTTTAACTAGAGGCACACAAATAAACCCATCAAGCTGTAGGAGTGTCAAAGGGGAATTAACAATTAAGCCTAAAAGGCTCAGATTCACATTTCCAATCTGCTTGCAACCCAAGACCCAGCTGTGTCACACCAGCTTTTTGCCTTCCTTCATTAAAGAATCCCACTGGTGTGGTAATTTTTTAAGAGAGCAGGGGATGGGGTCCACTGTCCAACAAAATGGGGATTGGGGACAAACACAAAAACTCACTTATTCCAAAATATAAAAGCAACATTATAAAATTTGCTTGCAAGCAAAGCAAACTCACAAAATCAACTCACAACACACCATGTATGCAAGTATTGAATTTTTTTATTAAAAAGCAACTTTTACCTAAAATCAGGCGAAGCAAGCAGGCAGATTGAGTTGCTCGCAGAATCACAGAGTCACAGATCTACCTTTCTGCAATCTGCTGCCTGAGTCTGCACTGAAAAATAGAAGCTTCAGACCTCAGAGTTTGGAAAGGAAGGCAACATACCAGCCGTTCAGCTCTGCTCTCAGGCCACTTCTCCTTGTAGCACTGAGCTGAGCTCCTTGGCTTCTGAAATCCAGCACTGAGCACTCAGAGATGCCCTCTGTGCTGTTTTTTAGCTCAGCTGAGGCCCGGTTCGGAGAACCAGTAGGGAGGTAAGAGCGGGGAGGGTGGGCGGGGCTAGTCAAAATTTTCCCTACCGGTTCTCTGAACCAGTTAACCAGTTAAGGGCCTTGGTGGCTCAGGCTGTTAAATGCCTGCATTTAAGTTCCAGCTGCCTACAATTACTGTAGGCTCAAATCCCACCAGGCTCAAGGTTGACTCAGCCTTCCCTCCTTTTGGGGTAGGTAAATTGAGGACCCAAGATTGTTGGGGGCAATAAGCTGACTTTGTAAAAATGCTGCTTAGTAATAAGCAGGCATATACAATGGAATGAAGGCTATTGCTGAGCACACTGGGTTGTATCCCAAAAATTTTAAGCCACCCTGAATCTTCGGAGAAGGGCGGCATATAAATGTAATTTAAAAAAAAAACAGTTAAAATTTTCCCTAGAGGTTCTCTCGAATCCCCCCCAACCCCCTGAATACCACCCCAACTGGGCCCCAGGGAAGCCTCCTGGGCAAAGCAGTACAATATTGAGGGGGGGGAATCAGCTGTCCCATGCGATTTAGATTAGAAAGCAAGAAATCTAACAATTTCCTGCTTTCTAGCTAATCTAAATCGCGTGGCACAGCTGATCATTGGAAAACAGCTGATCGTCGGGAAAAGAAAAAAATAGCGGTTCAGCAGAACTGGTAGCATTTTTTTTACTACCGGTTCAGCCGAACAGTAGCACTTTTTACTACCAGTTCGCCTGAACTGGGCCAAACCAGTGGAATACCACCACTGCTTTAATGGCTGAAGAAATTCGTCCTCAAAGCATTGATAATATTGGCTTGTAAGACCATCTGGACCTGGAGCTTTACCTGATTCATTTTTAATAGCTTCTGATATTTCAAAGGTAGTTAATGGACCATTCATAAATTGTCTGTGAAAGTTTAGGTAAAAGTTGTCTTGATAAATATCCATCTGTTTTAGACATATCCAGCTCCTGGGGGTTTTTAAGAAAAATTGGAGTAAAAGTTATGAAATGACTTTATATTAAGATTACGTTGTTACCTTCACAAATTTTCTCAATCATTCTCTTTTCCCTTTCCTTTCTTAGTTTATATGCCAGTCATCTGGCAAACTCAAAGTGCCTTTGCTTCACATAGTCCAATTTTGTTTCTATTTTTTGTACTGTTAACATAGTCGTAATAATTTAATTTGAAGTAAAATGTTAGAATCCGTAGGTGTCTTTTGCAGTTCAATTTCTCTGTCTGGTTTCATTTAATATCTTTTGCAACTTTTCCTGATATATTTTCTTCTCTAGGCAATTATATTGTATAAGAAAGATAACCCCTCATAACTGCTTTACTAGCATCCCAGACAGTCATTAAATTTGTCCCTTTACCTAGATTATCAAAACATTTATTTAGTTTCTTTTTACAGTCCTTTACAACCATCTCCTTTTGTAGAATAAATTCATTTAGTCTCCATCTATAACTCAAACATTTTTTCTAAATAGCAGGAGAACTGGATTATGATCAGAAAAAGTTTTAGGTAAAATGTCAACATTTAGAGTTTTATTTGCAAGATTTTTAGAACTCCATATCATGTCGCTGTCAGGGTTCCGACGGATGCCCTAATTAAACCATGAGCCTTGAGCCAAGTTGGCAACTCAAGAGCAGGCCAGGAGTGCTTTATGAGTTGACAGTCAATCCTTGAAAAGGATTTATGTCATTCTGAAAAAAAGTATATTCGCTAGCAGAGCCATTTTTTTGCCTCCATGAACCTATTAATGCTAGATTGTCCATCTCAAAAAAAGTCTTTGGTAATTTACCCTGGGAGGATTTAATCCCTTTATTTTTTAATTTTATTTATTTTATTGGACTTATATGCTGCCCCATCTCAAGACTCAAGCTGCTCACAGTTAAAACATACAAATACAATAAATAATTAAAAAGAATTAAACCACTATAAAGTCCAATGAAACCGAATTAAAAAGTTAAAACTATCCCATACCCCCCGTGAGGTAATCACAGCCCGACTTGGTCAAATAGCCAGGTCTTCAAATTGCGGCGGAAGTAGATGTTCTATGCAAAACTGGGGAAGTCACTCCATCCTAATCCCCTAACATGAGCCAATTTTCATATGAAAAGTATAGTAATTGATCCATAAGATATTTTTAAAAATTACTTTTATCATTTGGTACATAAACACCAACTACTATTGTTTTTATTCCACTAAGTTCAATTTCCACTACTACAAATCTACCATATTCATCTAATACAAGTAACTTAGGTTTAAATTGGGGGTTTATATATAGAATGACTCCATTAATCTTTTTTAAACCAGCAGATATAAATTCCTCTCCTAGACTTTTATTTATTAAGTATTTCTTGTTTCTTAATATGTGTTTCTTGAAAACAACTTATATCAACATTAAGTTTCCTCAGGTAATGACATTTTTGTTATGCTTAGATGGGGCATTTGCCCCATTAATATTTCATGTAAGAAACTTAATCTCCATCTTTGGATAAAATAGCAAATTCCTGTACAGACATCTCAGCCACATCTTCTTCAATGTCAACTTTTTGAGATTCCTCTACCTCTAATTGCTTTTCTGTATCCATTTCTTTGGCTGGGTCCGAAATTAGTTTATGTCTGATCCAATAAATCTTTGCCTTTTTCTATTGAATTCAGTCTGAAACTTTTCTCTTGATAAGTGAGTATCACTCCTTCAAGTTTCTCCCAGCAGAAGAGAATTTTTCTCTTCTTCAGAATATCCGTAAGGAAGGAATAAGCTTTCTTTTTTCTCAAAATTCTAACAGGAATTTCCTTCAGAACAATTATATTGACATTTTCCATTCTTAGTTTAGTTTTGAAGTGGCAATCCAAAACATGCTCATTGTTCTTACAAAATGGACCAAGACATCCCTTGGTAGTTTTCTCGTAGTACCAAATCTGGAGTTTACAGGTGAAACTCGAAAAATTAGAATATCGTGCAAAAGTTCATTTATTTCAGTAATGCAACTTAAAAGGTGAAACTAATTTATTTATTTATTTATTTATTTGAACTTGTATGCCCATCTCCAAGACTCAGCTGCCTCACAACTAAAACACAGAACAATAAATATTTTAAAAAAACATTAAACCAGACAAGCCCAAATATAAAATACGACAATAATATACATTAAAAACCATCCCTCCCCCCAGGGAGGGGTCACAGCCCGGGTTGGTCAAATAACCAGGTCTTTAATTCACGGCAGAAGGTGCGGAGATCAGGGGCCAGACGGAGCTCCAGAGGCAGTTGATTCCAGAGGTTGGGGGCATGACAGAAAAGGCTCGTCGTGGGGAATCACCAGCTGGCATTGACCCGCCGATGGAACCCCGAGGAGCCTATGAGCCCGCACAGGGCGGCCGGCACTAGCTATCGGAAGAAGACGCTCCCTCAAATATTGGGGACCCATGTCGTAGGACTTTGAATGTCAAACTAAAACCTTGAATCTCACCGGGCGCAATCAGCAGCCAATGCAGGCCGCGCAGGAGGGGTGACATGGGAGAACGGGTAACTCCCATCACCACCCGCGCGCATTCTGCACCAGTTGCAATCTCCGGATGGTATGCAAGGGCAGTCCTAAATAGAGAGCGTTGCAGTAGTCGAGTCTCGAGGTGACAAGGGCATGAGTAACTGTGCGTAGGTGTCCCGGTCCAGAAAAGGCGGTTGTCGAACAAGGCGGAGCTGGGCAAAGGCCCCTGGCGGCGGCCCCCACCTGCTCCTCCAACCGGAGCCATGCATCCAGGGGACCCCAGATTTCGCCCTATCCACAGGGGGCAACACCTCTCCCCCTATGGCCAAAGATGGACAATCTTGACTGGGCGAGGCATGATGCAGAGCCACTCAGTCTTGGCGGGTTGAGTCGGAGCATGTTCCTACTCATCCAGATCCGTACGCATCCAAACACCGGGACATCAGGGAGAGGGCATCACTGATCTGGTTTGGGGTGGAAAGGTACAGCTGAGTATCATCAGCGTACTGATGGAATTTCACCCCAAAACCACGGATGATCTCACCCAGCGGTTTCATGTAGATATAAGGGGAAAGGACCGACCCCCAACCCCTCCCACCAACACCGATTGCACGCCCGAGAGAGGTAGGAGGAGAACCACTGAAGAACAGTGCCCCCAACCCCGGGCGGCGCAAAAGGATACCATGGTCGATGGTATCGAAAGCGCTGAGAGGTCCAATAGGACCAGGACAGAGAAAAACCCTGTCGGGCCTCCAGAGATCATCCATCAGCGCGACCAATGCCGTCTCCGTGCTGTAACGGGTCGGAAGCCCGATTGAGTGCGGATCCAGGTAGTCCGCTTCATCCAGGAAAAGCGGAACCTGCTGAGCCACCACACTCTCAACAACCTTAGCCAAAGGTTGGAGACAGGGCGAAAGTTGTCTAACTGTGGTGGGTCCAAGGCAGGCTTCTTCAGGAGGGTCTCACCACGCCTCCTTCAAGGCGGAGGAAAGACACCCTCCCTCAGTGGCGTTGACAACTGCCGGAGCCAACCGCAGGTGACCTCCCTGGCGGCATAAGTCAGCCAGGAGGGACACGGGTCCAACAAACATGTGGTGGAACTCAGTGCCGCATAATCCTGTCCACTTCATCCTCGGAAACAGGATCAAACTCATCCCAGATAACAGTGGCCAGACTACCTGCAACTTCGTTCCTCGACCACTGCAAATCAGAGGACAACCGTCCCGAATGCGGCGATCTTATCCGTCAGATATTGACCAAACTCCTCAGCCCTGCCCAATGGGTCCGGCCTCCCTCAAAAGCGAAGGAGGAGAGGGTAACCCGAAACAGAGGCTGGCTGGGCGGTTATCTGCGGCCGCTATGAGAGTGGAGAGATAAGACCTTCTCGCCTCTCCCATAGCTACCAGGTAAGTCCTAATGTAAGCTCTTAGCTGGAGCGATCGGATTGGGAGCGGGTAGACCTCCACCTGCTCTCTAAACCCCTCTGACGTCGTTTCATCTCCCGGGCTCCTCAGTATACCAGGGAGCAAGCCGAGATCCACGGCGTGTAAGGGGCGCATGGGGACAACCCTGTCGAGGGCTTCTGCAGCCCGTTGCCAGGCCACTGCCAGATCCTCGGCAGAGTTGTGAGCAAGGAAGAGGAAAAACCCCAGTTCTGCCTGGAACCTTTCAGGGTCCATCAGAAGCCTGGGGCGGAACCACCTAAGTGGTTCCTCCTCCCAGCAGTGGGGGCAGCCTGTTGGAAGACCAGCCGTAGGAGATAGTGATCAGACCATGGAGCGGGCAAGACTGTAGAAGTAGCTTGCCCTCTGTCACTCCGCCACCGTTCAGAGACAAAACTAGGTCAAAGTATTCCCCCTCATGAGTGGGCCTTGAATCAACTGGGTCAGGCCCATGGCCTCCATAGAAGCCATGAACTCCTGGGCCAAACCCGGCCCCCAGGAAGGCAGATTGAAGTCCCCAGGACCATAAGGTCCGGGAACTCCACCGCCACCCCGAGAGGAGATCGAGAAGCCCAGGTAGGGCGCTGCCACACAGCTGGGGAAAGGTATGTAAGCAGCAGACCCACCTGACCACTAGGCCCCCACCTCACAGGAGGGTCTCACTCCCGCCTATCTCTGCAACAGTCCTCCCTTGGAAACAGGGTCTCCCGAATAACCACGGCCACCCCACCACCCCTACCCTGAGCCCGTGGTGGGTGCAAACCCGAAAACCTGGAGGGCATAGATCAACCAGAGGGACACCTCCCTCCGGGCCCAACCAGGTCTTGGTGATACAAGCCAGGTCCGCAGCCTCCTCCTCAATGATCTCACGGAGGAGGGAAGACTTATTAGCCACAGACCTGGCATTAAAATACACCAACCTAAGGCCAGGGATCCCAATTCCAGTGCTCCCTAGGGAGGAGGCCACAGGGTGGGAGGCGGGCCACCTCACAAAGATGGCGGTGCGCTCCCACACATGATATGGCCCTGTGCCTCGGCGTCTCCTGCCAATTCCAACCACCCTGGGATCGGTCCCCACCTCACACCCAGCCCCGGCCCCGCCCCTGCCCCGACCGTGCACGGGCTGCAAAAGACCCCTCCACCCCCTCCCTAACCCCTTAAGCGACCAATTAAAATTTTAAAACCTCCCTTCGAGATAAACATAATTTGAAACCCTTGGTCATGCTATGCCCCCTCTCGGGAATAAAAAACCCGTCATCGAGGAGGGGCTTTGACAATACAGCGGGGCATCTCAGGGACAGGGGAACACCCCTGGCCGCAGCTCAAGAGAAGAATAGATATATCCCATAGTGGTTATTGCTAGGGAGTGATCAAGTCCAGGATAGATGGTAAAAAGTTCAGTTCGCCGATGGTCAGTCAATTCTAGAGCCAGAAAACAACAGGAAACTTTGAGCCAGGTGGCATTCTCACTACCCACTGGGAAATAAGTCCTGCAAACTCTGACACAGTTCAAACTCCTCTCTCTCACAGAGGAGGACAGTCATCAGGGTAGCTCTAGCAGGGGCCAAACACCACTGATCTCTCACCTCAGTGGTGTTGGACAACATGGCATGCTCCCACCACACCATGTGGCCCCTGGGCAAACTGAAACAATTGGGGGGGAGGAAAGATGGTCCAGGCATGGTAGACGGCCACTAAGGGCCCGATGCCTCCACCAGCCAATCACCTCTACTTGCGTCCTCCAGTCCTGGGTCAGATGGTGAACCTCACAGTGAACGGTACAAGCCATAGAACAGCCGTTGTTGACTTTCCGGCCCAGCAAAAACAACCCGGGTCGGACAGCAGACTTCTAGCGGCACAGCTTCCGGCACAGACAGCATAGGCCATGTCACCACGGCCTCCAGGTGCAGACACTGATCCCAGGCTCCAGGCTCCAGGCTCCAGGCTCCAGGCACAAGAAACTAGCACCAGGCTCCAGGCTCCAGGTTCCAGGCCCCGACACTGGCTCCAGACACGAACCCTGGCTCCAGACTTCGCTGGCTTCAGGCTTCACTGGCTCCAGGTACAGGCACCGGCCCCCAACTCCAGGCCCCAGGATCCAGCTCCCGGCATGAGCACTGGTCCCAGGCTCCAGGCTCAAGACTCCAGGCTTCAGGCGAGCTCGGGTGTGGAGACTGCCAGGTCTGCAGAACCACGCCCCCAACCGTCGCGTCGAGCAGCAGCCTCCAGGAGAGAAAGAAAACCCCGGACCGGCATCACCTTCCCTCGCCGCATAGCCACCCACGCTGGAACCATGGTCCAGGGAAAACACCCTGGACCAAGTGGGGGACCTCAGGCGCAGCCTGCACGGGCTACACGGGCTCCAAATGCGAGTGGCGCAAGCGGCGTGGGGCAAGCAAAGACGCCGAAGACGCCGAAGACGCTGGGGCCGCACCCTCAGCTGTCGCGCCGCCCAGCACCAGCCGGTAAGCAAAAAGACTCTCCCGACTTGCACTGCCGGCTTCACCGTCAATACCCGACCCAGGGAAAGACACCCTGGGTCGGACTGCTCCTAGGGCCATCTCCACAGGGCTGGCAAACCCCCCAAACAACTGGACTCAGGCAAACTCCGTAGCTTTCACCAACGCTCACCTCCTCCGAGCCGCCATAGCCCTACACATGCGCAGACCACATGGACTCCTTACATGCAAAGCAAGATAGTTCAAGCCGTGATTTGTCATAATTTTGATGAGTATGGCTTACAGCTCATGAGGGCCTTGGTGGTGCAGGCTGTTAATAGCCTAGCACTTAGTTCCAGCTGCCTGTAATTATTGCAGGCTCGAATCCCACCAGGCTCAAGGTTGACTCAGCCTTCCATCTTCTCGGGGTAGGTAAATTGAGGACCCAAGATTGTTGGGGGCAATAAGCTGATTTTGTAAAAAAATGCAGCTTAGTAATAAGCAGGCATATACAATGGAATGAAGGCTATTGCTGAGTGCTTTGGGTTGTATCCCAAAAATTGTAAGCCACCCTGAGTCTCCGGAGAAGGGCGGGATATAAATATGAATTAAAAAACAAACAAACCCTAAATCCACAATCTCAGAACATTACAATATTGAGAAAAGGTCCAATATTCTAAGCTCAAAGTGTCCCACTCTAATCAGCTAATTAAGCCACAACACCTGCAAAGGGTTCCTAAGCCTTTAAATGGTCTCTCAGTCTGGTTCAGGAGGAATCACAATCATGGGAAAGACTGCTGACCTGACAGTTGTGCAGAAAACCATCATTGACATCCTCCATAAGGAGGGAAAGCCTCAAAAGGTAATTGCAAAAGAAGTTGGATGTTCCCAAAGTGCTGCATCAAAGCACATTAATAGAAAGTTGTGTGGAAGGGAAAAGTGTGGAAGAAAAAGGTGCACAAGCAGCAGGGTTGACCGCAGCCTGGAGAGGATTGTCAGGAAAAGGCCATTCAAAAGTGCTGGGGACTTTCACAAGGAGTCCATCAAGAGCCACCACAAACAGACGGATCCTGGACATGGGCTTCAAATGTCGTATTCCTCTTGTCAAGCTGCTCCTGAACAACAAACAACGTCAGAAGCGTCTTACCTGCGCTAAAGAAAAACAGACCTGGTCTTTTGCTCAGTGGTCCAAAGTCCTCTTTTCTGATGAGAGCAACTTTTGCATCAACGCAGCCGTCTACCAGGAGATTTTGGAGCACTTCATGCTTCCTTCCGCAGATGAGGTTTTTGGGATGCTGACTTCATTTTCCAGCAGGACTTGGCACCTGCCCACACTGCCAAAAGCACCAAAACCTGGTTCAATGACCGTGGGATTACTGTGCTTGATTGGCCAGCAAACTCACCTGACCTGAACCCCATAGAGAATCTATGGGGCATTGCCAAGAGAAAGATGAGAGACATGAGACTGAACAATGCAGAAGAGCTGAGGGCCGCTATTGAAGCATCCTGGTCTTCCATAACACCTCAGCAGTGCCACAGGCTGATAGCTTCCATGCCACGCCGCATTAAGGCAGTAATTGCTGCAAAAGGGGCCCAAACCAAGTACTGAGTACATATGTATGCTTGTACTTTTCAGAGGTCCAATATTGTTCTATGTACAATCCTTGTTTTATTGATTGCATGTAATATTCTAATTTTCTGAGATTGTGGATTTGGGGTTTTCATGAGCTGTAAGCCATAATCATCACAATTATGGCAAATCACGGCTTGAACTATCTTGCTTCACATGCAATGAGTCTATCTCATATATTAGTTTCACCTTTTAAGTTGCATTACTGAAATAAATGAACTTTTGCACGATATTCTAATTTTTCGAGTTTCACCTGTACTGTATATCTGTAGTTTTAAGATAATTTCCACAATGATTTCCGGCTTCTTTATTTTGGCTTAGTTACAACAACTCCTCCCCTCCTTGCCATCTTATACTCACAAAGCTTCAGAAATGACGATACTTCAACAAAACATAAAAGACTTCTGGTTTGGTGCCAATAAAGGTGGGAATCCTGTAGATTACGGGCAGACGGCGGTCGGTGCATAGATCCGGGGAAAACCCTCCAAACTGACAGAAGAAAGGGCTAGCTGCGCTTCCGGAGCAGCCTTGAAGCCATCGACACTGGAACAAAAGCTGTTGGAACTGTGGAAGTGTAGGAAGTTAGCACCCACCCCCCTCCTAGAAAAATAAAATATCCTGGGAAATATTAAAAAGGCAGAATATTTCCTCTAAAAAGAGTAGAAACTCAGAAACAGAAACTCGCCTCAGAAGCAGAAGCTCACCCCCACCTTTGTTAATGGATGGGCCATTAAGGCCTGGGCCAGAATACTTTACAGAACAAAGATCTCCAGGTAAAGCTATAGCAATTGCTCAAAAGCCCTTTCAGTGCATCATCATCCAGCAAGGCTCAACCAAGCCTGGAACACAGGACAGCCTACAGAGTTGCCCCTGCATGGCCTTATGGGAGTCTGACAACCAATTAGAAACAAGCTTCAATTCAAATCCCAACAAAGGTTATAAAACCCAGGCACTCTCAGCATATCAGTCTTTTTCTTGATCTCTTCCTTCACATTGAAGCATATGATCATTCTTCCTTTTCACTCTGGAGCTCCAGGCCATGTGGTCCTGTCCACCATTAAACCTTCCAAACAACCTCCATGTTTCCAGTGTTTTTTTCCTACTTGGAACAGAACCCAGAAGGATTTTTCTTCCAACAGAAGTACCAGCTAACAGATAATTAACATGATGCTCTGAGGCTGGGTGAGCCTATTTTTATCTCTATCCCTTTGAACTACACTTCCTGGAGCAAATAAATCCCCAAAAGAAAGAAAAAAGCCCCCAGACACAACTGGAGGAAGGGGGAATTACTCCTCTGCCCCCCCTCCAGAGGAAAGAAAGCGACAACCAGACAAGTGGGGGACTGAAATAGAAATTATAATATAAAACCAGAACAAACAGATAAAAAAGAAGAAATCATTATATGTCAAATATTGAGGATTTTTAAACCTTTTGAAAGTGGGGTTGGGTTAGAATAACTAACTAAAAACACTAAAGAACTCTATTTGGGTTACTGAAGAATTAATGGAGGGAGAGCGACATCTAGTGGCAGAGAGAAGGAAATTGTTGACATTTGCTACATGTAAACAGAAGACTTGTCCTGAAACCCACACAAAAGTATCTCCTGTCGTCTCGGAAGCTGAGAAATTATCAGCTAGGCAAGAAACACCTGGCATATATAGAGAAAATAGAACAAAACATTTCACTGTTTATCACTTGGTGAGACTTATTGTTTGGACTAGTTAAAGCCGACGGGCTACTGTCATCGATTGACCTTGATTTATTGATTGGGCAAGATCACACAGAACTTAGATTTTGGATTACAAATTTTGGCTGAACTGCAACTCTGATAGAGTTGGATTGTAAACCTTATCTTACTCTGGTCTACTTAAATATTGGAACTTGTTAGATTATAGAGCTTATAGACATATGAAAGATTATAAATTGTATGACTTGTTGAAATAATTTTGTTGAGAAAGCTCTGCTGGGTTCGAATTTTCCGCTGGGAAGCGTGCTCGGCGTAGAGATGGAAACAGAAACAGCTGCTGAAAGCAAGGTCTTTATTTTCTGCAGGAAGGAATACGCGTGCGGCAGCTTATGCTCCTGGGCTAGCTGCCTGACTTCGTGTAACTGGAGGTTTTTATACCTTTTCCTTTAGAATTTCGTGTTTGAGTCCTTTTGTGTTTGAATCACCTTTAATGGTTTTATTTTTTGTTTGATTCTTGTGCTTAGTAGGTTTATTCCTTATTTGGGCATGCTAGTGGGAGTGCTTCCTATGGCTTGATTGGATTTCGATTCAATTTCCTTATCTGTCCTTTTCCTTTTTGGGTTGTTAATTTCTTATTCTAAGGTGTTTGTGCTTACCCTGGGAAAACTTCCTGATCTTAATAGCTTTTGACTGTGGTATTTGTCATTCCTGGCTACTCCCAATGTATCTCCTTATGATTTTATGTGTCTTTTTCATATTCCCTTCCTACAATCCCTCATTTTTTTTTATATGGATTCTTCTAATTGAATGTCAGAGTATACTTGGTATTCGTGATCGATTTGCATCATCATTATGGCTGCTTGTCTTCCCTTTTGTTCAGGTTTATGGGTGGGGATGCAGGTTTTTAGGCAACTGAGGCAGGGTGGTATGCATCGACAGAGGCAACATAGGAGGGTTCCAAGAACACAGATAGTGACTATGGTTGTCACAAGGACTTTAAGCCAATGGAGATCTGGTAACCATGAGAAGAGCCACGAAGTCTAAGAATGGTTGTTCGTGACCAATATTTTGGGTTAGCTCTTCCAGGTGGTGGATGTCCCTCCCTACAAGTCCTGAGGCTTCGTCTAGATTAAAGCAACACATCCCTTTGAATGCTTCGCAGCCATAGTTGTGCTTCAAGAGCAGAAAGTCTATTGCTGCCCTATTTTCCAGGGTGGCTTCTCTGACCTCCCTCAGTTCTCTGTTGAGGGCATCCAGAGCATGAGAAGTCGAATTTAAACCTTTGGCTAGGGTACATGCCAGGCTATTCAGATTTCTGGAATTCCCACTAGTGATATTGCCAATGAGACATATTCTGTTTTTGTGAGAAGGGAGACTTTGGAATTACAGTCCGGGTCTAAGGTTTGGAAGGCTCTCCTATGTCGCTTCTGTAGGGATGGCATAAGCATGGTTAATCTTCCTAAGGTGCAAGGGCGCCAGTGGCATTGGCTGGAAGGTATGAATGGGCTTTTAGGCCACAGAGGAAAACCAACCTGGTGGGAGCCTCAGGTAACTATATGAGAATGATATGGTCTCTGTGTGATTGCATTTTAGCTCTGTGTTACTTAAGCTGATGCATTTTGTGACCTTTGGTGTGCTGCATCCTATGACGTTAAAGCATTGTTCTGCGGTAGTTACTGTAGCTATGTGTAAGGTGTACATGGTGTGGTCTTTGTTCTTTGAAGGGTGACCCCAGTGGAAGATGCTCGTAGGAGCCGGAAGGTTTCTAAATGTAGTGTAGTTAATGATGTCATGCGGTCTAGATGCTACTCCCATTAGGCATGTAGTTAAAATGTCCTTGACAGATTTCCCTCCTGCTAGGCAAAAATTAGTGGTATTGAGTACTTCTCTTGCTAAATATTCCCATATGTTTCCTTTCTCTGGGATGAGGTTTGGTTCTAAAATGCTGTTACATATGTTACAAGTATTACAGATATAAATATGAAATACAAGTTACATGATGCTTTTACATTGGGCTTCTTTTTCCCCATGCTTAATTCCACTGTCCCTCTCCCCCCTTTTTTTTTTTTGAAAGAAGGTCTATAAAGAAACAAAATTTAAATATTAAAGTTTGAAAATTGAGATAACAAGAAGTTACAGTTCGTTGTCTCTTCCTCTTCTGAAAGGGTTGAGCTGTTGAAGAAAATGTTGTAGTTCAGTTTGTTATGTTCAAGAGGCTGTAGGTTGGTGTTCTGGTTCTGTGGATTCAAAGAGTGCCTGTAATGTCCACCCGTTTGTTTCTGGGTCTTTCTTCAACTTGAGTGGTGGGATTGGTTGTGTTGGTGTTGAGCTGTGATCTATGACTGCAGGTTTGGCATGCGTCCAGTGAATCCAGGAGTCCTTCTCAGCAACTCTGATGGCTGTTTGTGTGGTCAACAGGACTTGGTAGGGTCCCTTCCATCTGGGTTGTAGGGGTGAGGTTCTCGTGAAGAATTTGATCCACACCCAATCTCCTGGTTCAAATGGGTGTAGTGCTTCCTCCAGGGGCAAGGTCTGTGTCAGTGAGCTCTGGGTCCACAGGGTCTGCAGTCTCTTCTGTAAGGCTGAAAGATAAGAGGAGAGAACCATATCCCCCCTTTCTAAACAAAGGGAGTGTGGGTCCAGACCTTTTAGTGTGTCGGGTGGTCGGCCAAAAAGGATTTCAAAGGGCTAAATTCCTATATCTCTTCTAGGTCTAGTCCTGATGTAGAAGAGAGCAATTGGGAGCACCTGTGGCCATGGAAGGTGTGTTTCCTGGCAGAGTTTGCCCAGTAGGGTCTTTACTTCTCTATTTGCTCTTTCTGTCCCCCCAGAGGAAGTTGGGGAATATGGCACATGTAAGTTTTGTGTGATGCCCAGAGCTTGGAATATATGTGTGAGGATCTGAGCTATGAAGTGTTTACCTCTATCCATGTCCACAACGCTGGGCACTCCAAATCTGGGTATAATATCCTTAAGGAGATGCCTGGCTGTTTCAAGGGCGTGTCTGCAGGGAAAGGCCTCTATCCAATCCAGTTGGTCCCTGCATACAAGGACATATTGGTACCCATTTGCTCTGGGGAGTTGTATGTAGTCCATTTGTATTTTTCGGCTGTGCCCATGGCCTACCCCCTCATGAATGGATTTCCTAGAGGTAGAGTTGTTAGCCTGGCATGTCTTACAAGTGGTAGCAACTCTCGTGGCCTCACTGTATGCTCCTGGTGCATACCATTCTCTCCTAATAGCATCAACTATAGCTTGTGTCCCACAATGTCCTTTTGAATGTAACCTGTGGCATATTAGCCTGAGAAGGCGTCGTGGGGCTATGGGCCTTCCATCTGGAACCCTCCAAAAATTGTCTTTAAAGGTTGCACCTAATTTTTCCTCCCATTGTTCTGCCTCCCATGATCTAAGAAATCTTTGTAGGGTTTTTAGGGTTGGCTGATAAAGCTGGTGTTGAGAAGTGTTGGGCTAGTGGTTGTGTTGCTGCCCATTTGGCTGTTATGTCTGCGTAGTGGTTGCCTTTTGTTATTAATGAGTCATCTTTTGATGTGCTTTGCAGTGAATAACTGCTAAAGTTTTTGGCAATTGGATGGCTTCTAATAGTTGGGCTACCAGGGTTGCATGTGCTATTTGTTGCCCTGCCGAGGTTAAGAACCCCCGTTGTTTCCATATGGTTCCTGAGGCATGGCAAACCCCAAATGCATATTTGGAGTCAGTGTATATGTTTGTGGATTGGTTTGTTGCAGCTTCACATGCTTTTGTAAGAGCTATAAGTTCTGCTGCTTGGGCTGTGTGAGGGAGGTAGGGGGATGCCCAAAGGATCTCATGCAGTGAGACTACTGCAGCTCCAGACACCCTTTTGTTTTTATGTATGTATGAGGACCCGTCAGTGAAAAGTTCTAAGTCTGGGTTTTCTAGTGGGACATCTGTCAGGTCAGGGCGGGGTAGTTCAGCATCATGCACTAGGTGGAGACAATCATGGAGACATTCAGTAGTTTGTTCTGCTGGGAGCAATGTGGCAGGGTTTAAGGTGGAGCATCTTTCAAAAGTTATGTTGTCTGCAGTGAATAACTCAGCTTCATATTGCGCTAGTCGCTGTTGAGTGAATGCTTGGGTCTGGGATTTTAGAAGGATGGCAAATACCTCATGGGGAACCTTCAAAGTTAGAGGATGTCCTAGTACTAAATCTTTAGATCTCTTTACTATTTCTACAGTGGCAGCAACTGCCCTTAAGCATGGAACTGCTCCCTTCGCCACTGGATCTAATGTAGTAGTATGCTACAGGTCGATTAGTGTGTCCAAAAGGTTGCTAAGACACCTGAAGCAATACCCAATTTTTTGTGAATGAAGAGGGTGAAGGGCTTCCTATAGTCAGGCAGCCCAAAAGCGGGAGCAGATGCTAGAGTTTGTTTTATCGTTTGGACAGTCTGGTCTAGTGAGTGAGACCATTCAATGGGATCAGGCATGTCCTTTTTTGTTAGGTGTGTTAAAGGTTTAGCAAGTATCCCAAAAGAAGGAATCCAAGGTCTACAAAACCCTAGGACTCCTAGCAGTGCCCCAACTTGTCATTTTGTTTTTGGTGGCTCCATGTCCAAGATGGTTTGTATGCGGCTGGGTGCCAATTTTCTTATGCCTGGAGCAATAATGTACCCCAGGTATGTGACTTCTTGTTTTAAATATTGTATTTTCCCAGGGGAGGCTTTATGTCCCCTGTCTGCTAATGCTCTTAAGAGATGCCAGGTGTCTTCCTTACAGGCCAATTTAGTGCTGGATGCTATGAGTAAATCATCCACATATTGAATCAAAGCTGACTGATGTGGTAGGAAATGGATGAAAGATCAGTTTTAAAATTTGGGAAAACAGAGTGGGTGACTCAGTGTAGCCTTGAGGCAAGCGAGTCCAGGTGTATTGTTGGTCTTCCCAGGTAAAAGCAAAAGATATTGGGATGCTCGGTCTACTGGGATGCTAAAAAAAGCCGAGCATAGGTCAATGACTGAAAAAAAAGTGGCAGTGGCTGGAATTTCTGTTATTATAGTTGCTGGGTTGGGCACTATGGGAGCACGTGGGATGACATGATTATTTATGCGGCGAAATCATGTACAAAACGAAAGATGGGGTTCCCTTCACTATCTACCTTTGCCTTTTTACCGAAAGATGGGAGTGTTGCAGGGGATGTACATTTTCTGAGGACCCCTTGTTCAAGATATGCTTTTATTAGTTTCCTGATAGGTAGAACTGCTTCAGCTGGGATCTTATATTGTGGTATACATGGGGGTGGTCCCTTCTTGACTTGGATAGTGACTGGGGTTGCCCCTTTGAGTAATCCTACTTCTGTGTTGTCCCATCCCCATAGGTGGATTGGCAGGGTCTTGAGGTCTTCAGGTAGTTGGTTAGGAGTTTCTGTTACCACTAGTAGGCGTTTGGCCGGGATATCAAGAGTTAATCCAGCCTTGCTGCAAGTAATTTTGCTCCTAATTTACATAGTACATCCCTTCCCAGGAGGGAGAGGGGGGACTGAGGGCATATAGTAAATGAATGATTTAGACTGAAAGGGCCAATTTCCACCTTTACATCTATGGTATGTTCCACAGGAATGACTGTCCCTCCAACCCCATGATATTGTCCCTGGCCCCTGGTGATATAGCATTTTTGAAAGGGGGGTTAGTAATAAGTGACGTTGTTGCCCCTGTGTCTATTAAGCATTCATATGGTTTCCCTTCTATCAAGACTTTTAACATAGGTTCCCCTTCAGGGCCATTCCTCAAGGGGATTGCAAGGCCACTAAAGGTGGCTTTGTATTCTGTATCCTCCCTTCTAGTCACCAGTTCCCTCGATTGTTATCCCTTTCTGGTCCCCGGTATGGTGTTCTGGTATTTTCTCTGGGGCTGCGGTGGGAAGAATCCTTTCTGGGAAGGGGGTCTGGGACAGGTGTCCGGTAATTAGTCCGTTGGACTTCCCGTTTACAGTGTCGGCTGGTGTGCCCTCGCCCCGCATTTAAAACAATGTGTACATTCAGAGGGGTGTCGGTTTTCTCTTTCACACCCTTGGCAGTCCCTTATGTAATTGGGGAATCTGTGGCTTGTAGGTTTCCCATAATTCATGGCTGCAAAATGCGCAGGTCTTCTTGTCGTTCAGTTCTCCTTTTCCTATCTTTTTCCTTTTCCTTTAGTTTCTCTCTCTGGTCATAAACGAAGTTCGCTATTCTCCGCAGTTCAGATATTTCTAGTGATGACCAGTTTGACACGATCTGGTGAAAATGATCGCGGATGTCGCCAGCTGATTGGTCGACAAAAGCGGAGGCAAGGATCTTTTGATCCTTTTGGCAGCTGAGATCTGTGCGAAAGTGGTAGCTGCCTCAGAGAGGCGGACCCAAAATGCGTCCGGGTTCTCTGTGTCTCTTTGTGTTGTTCTTTGGAATTCTGACCAATTTAAAGGTTTTTTCCCTATCTCTTCTAGTGCTTCTAACAGGTTTGCTTTTGCACTAGTGTAAGTGTCCCAATGGCTGGTATCGTTATAATCCCAATCAGGACGTTCTTGGGGCCAGGCAACTCGTGCACGCTTTGTCCTGGCACACGAATGGCTGGCGCTTAGCTATTTCCTCTGTTTTTCAAATAGTTTCAATTGTTCATCTTTTGTTAGAAAGACTTGAATTAGTTGGGTCATATCTCCCAAGAAGGATTATGGCTATCTATTATTGTTTTTATTGTCCGGATTACTGTTTGGGGATCAGACCTAAAAGTGGGGTGTCCTTTTTCCAAATTACTAAATCAGATGCAGAAAAGGGTACATGGGTTACCACGTATTCTCGCTCACCCCTCTGTCTTCCTTGGACCGGTCTACTCAAGAGGGGGCCATGATTCTAGCCTCATTTTACTTCTCTCGGAGGAAAGTCTCCTGCAGCGTCTCTTTCCCCTTTCTCTTTTAATTCTTTGGATCTGGCTAATTCCGCCCAGCAGTACCAATAGGGCATTTGGCTGGGTGTGATTCTCGATCTAAGCTCCTTTATGGTTTGAAAATTAAAAGTACCATCTTGTGGCCAAATTTGTTCCCTGTCTCTCTCTAAGCCCATTTTTACATATGTTTTTACATTTCTCTTGCTCATGCCGGCTAGGGTCGGTATCTGCCCTTATCCCAAGCCTCCAACAGCTCTCCCAGGGGTTCCATTCAGGACCCTCGAACTACCGCTTCCCATGTTCCCCTTCCGATGTGGGGTTTAACACTTTGGCTTAGTCGGTCAGCGACCAGTTTCAGACACAAGAACTTTTAAGAGCAAAGAGAAAAAAAAGGTGTCTGAGGGAGACTTTGGTCGTTGCACCTTATGCAACGAAATGAGATACTTAAAAACTCTCTCTATTCTACAGAATATTTCACAAAGTATGCGCTCCCCTTTTTAAAAACCACGAGAGACTCTCTCTCTCTCTTTTGGACTGGGGTATGCTGCCTGTGCAGACTTCTTTCCCTTCCCCAAAAAACAGCCCGTGAGACTCTCTGCCCCGCAGATAAGTACTGGTACTCGTGGCTCTTTCCTTCAGGCCCACGTTTAGCGGATTTGAAGAGCTCAACGGGAAAACTTGCTTTTTGTAAGCAAGTACTGGTACTCCAATTTAGCATCCAAATTACACAACTGTTCTAGAGGCTTCGCTTTTACGATATGCACAGGGTTTTCTTTTCCTTTTTTCCTTTTTTTTTCAGTCCTCAACCTAAAACAATCACGCTGTTTTTCTTCTTGAACAGAGGGCCTCACCTCTGGCGACCCCCTTGCTTTCTCCTGTCTGTCGGTCACGGCCCGTGAGGCTAGCAACAGACGGAGGTGCGGCTGGAGATCGCCAGGAAAGTGACACTCAGCTGTTCGTTCAGAAAACCACACGCGACGCCACACGCTCTCTCACGCCTCTCACGCCGCTCCCTTTAATTCAAGAGCTATGTTTTAGGATGGTACTCACCGCTTTGAGCAGCTGTCGAGAAAACTCGAGACTCCCTTTACTACCTGCTTGCCCGGCAGGGTCCGTGGATATTCTCCCGACAAAGAAGGTCCGGCCGCTGGGATTCGATCTCCGGCCCCGTCCGTGGCTGGGTTGGCTGGGAGTCCCTTCTGGTCGCCAATTGTTGAAATAATTTTTGAGAAAGCTCTGCTGGGTTCGAATTTTCCCCTGGGAAGCCGCCGCCTCGGCGTAGAGATGGAAACAGAAACAGCTGCTGAAAGCAAGGTCTTTATTTTCTGCAGGAAGGAATACACGCTGCGGCGGCAGCGAGGTATGCGTTCCTGGGCTAGCTGCCTGACTTCTGTAACTGGAGGTTTTATACCTTTTTCCTTTAGAATTTCGTGTTTGAATCCTTTTGTGTTTGAATCACCTTTAATGGTTTTATTTTTTGTTTGATTCTTGTGCTTAGTAGGTTTATTCCTTATTTGGGCATGCTAGTGGGAGTGCTTCCTATGGCTTGATTGGATTTCCGATTCAATTTCCTTATCTGTCCTTTTCCTTTTTGGGTTGTTAATTTCTTATTCTAAGGTGTTTGTGCTTACCCTGGGAAAACTTCCTGATCTTAATAGCTTTTGACTGTGGTATTTGTCATTCCTGGCTACTCCCAATGTATCTCCTTATGATTTTATGTGTCTTCTTCATATTCCCTTCCTAC